>SRPO01000280.1:0-31860 GCA_018360065.1 Claviceps pazoutovae
GTAAATGATGTCGTAGATCCCTCTTTAGGTACGAAGTCTTCTACTTCTCCCCTCTGCCTCCTCCAGCAGGTACACTTCAGTGCATGTGCTGTGAGCTAGCATATGCATGCTGTCCCAGCACTACGCCCCCCCCCCCCTCGGAATGCAAGGCTACAGTGACATTGTAAACCGCTACACTGTAATGTCTTCTGTCCTCATTCCGCGTGCGTTCCACTACGTGCAACTCCCCCAGGACGCAACGCCACTCCCCCGGGAGCTACACGCCAATGCGTGTGTGTGATATATAGTGCTGTATTGACATTCAGCACCATAACAGCTCACACTGGATGTAGCGTACTATATGCTCCCCCAGCATACATGCCGGCCAGCACCAACATGCTGTCCCCGCAGCTGTGTACATCTAGTACCACGGTCCCCCAGAGTAGAGTAGATCCTCAGCTTCACCGTAAACAGTTACACTGAGGTGCTCTATTCTGTGTGCGCTCCATCAAATGGAGCTTCCCAGAGTGTGTGCCTCCGCTGCGTTCCAGCACCACAGGTGCCTCCTCTACGCTCCAGCTCCAAAGCCCCTATTCTCCCCCATCAGCATCACTGTGGCAGGTGAGCTAGTCACCTCGCAGAGTTGGCGGAGGGGCGAAGCTGATGATACCCAATAAAGCAAAGAATGCATACGTAGAGAGGTAAAGGTGAGGTATCGAGTGGGTTGTGGAGGGTGGAAAAACTCGAACTCGAAGTACGAATGACAGTTTTCACAGAGTAGCTGCCAATTCGTGAATAGCTGTCGAAGAGTAGCTATTGAATTGAATGTCGAAGTGATAATGGCAGTTTTCGTAGAGTAGCTGCCGAATTATATAATAGCTGTCGAAAAGTAGCCATTAAATTGATCTTCAAATTTGCAGATGTCATGGGTCATGAGCATTGATGTTCTTGGTGTTTTCATGAGAATCTGCATCGAAATGAGAAGATTCGTGGCTGGCGCAGCACATGGGGCCAGAAAGTGAATCGAGTTGTCGAAAAAAAAATTAAAAAATTGTTTCCAATTCCTTGCGCGAATTGTAGCCGAAATGCCTCTGCACTCAGAGGGCTTGTTGATTCCTTTCGCGAATCATAGACAAAATGCCTCTGTACTCAGAGGGCTTCTGGTGTCTTTAATCTCCAAGGGAACAGCCATCTCGCGGGTGTCCCTGCCCGAGTAGGGCCTCGATCTGACGACAGCGACAGCTGCCGAAGCCAAGACCATATGTATGCCAATGCCAGCGGACTCGCAGAACACGGGCTCATAACATATTGAATCTAGATCCCTATCTCACGGTATGACCGTGATACGAGGACCTTGCAGCAATATCTGGGGGGCAAAATGGAGTGTTTACATTGACTGAAGAGCTACATTATTCGGTGGATCTGACGTCTCACGCACATCACGGAGTACACGTGACCTAGCATGTGACCTGCACACACTTATTCCTTCAACAGGTTCTTTGTTTGGTTTCTGCAGCTCGTGGTAAAGACCGTGAGGCACACGATAGAGATACAATGTTTCTCGCCAAGCAAGACCTCAAACGCAACTGCTCAAAGTGAGCCAGCCAGACAAGACATTTACAAACTTTCTCAAACACAAAGGGTCAATAATTCCAGCCATTCGCACGCACGCACCAAGGGCTAGAAAGACAGAAAGACAGAGACAGAAAGGAAGATGCTGAGAGGCAGAGAGAGAGAGAGAGAAAACAAGAAGGAAAGAGAAAGACTATATCCCGTTGGCGTCCGTGTCCAACGACTGAGCCAAAGCAACAATGTTGCCCGTGCGAAACTCGCCTTGCCCAGAATATCCACCATCAGTCGCTTCCGGAGCAGCATCATAAGCGCCACCAGACGAGTTTGACTCATCCCCCGAATCGGCAGGTACCTTCCCATGCCCAATCAACTCCAAAATACAACCCGCTTCCTCCTCCTTCAAGAAAAACTGGCGAAGACCAGTAGCCAAGTCAAGACTCGGCTCCTCCGCCGTGGTCCCCCAGCCCCGTTTCCTGACTTCCGAAAAGACGGCGTCAACATCGTCGACCTTCAAGGCAACATGGTGGACATATGATCCGCAGTTGCGAGCGAGTAACTTGGAAAACACCGACTGTGAGTTCAGCCCCTCTGTGAGAATATTGACTCGTTGATCATCACAGGGCAAGCCCATGACGTGCATCAACCCATCGTCTTGACCATCGGGCGCCGAGCCGGCATTGACGGTAAAAGTACGGAGGTGCGTGAAGCCGAGCATACGCTCATGGAAGATCTTGATCTTGCTTGTGTCCGGCATGATGGAAGCAAAATGGTCAACGTGGCGCGCTGCGTTGGCAACAGAACTCAGCACACCCGTTGAAGCAGTGAACCCATCCCGTGAGAGCTTTTCAGTGGGTGTCTGGCAGAGACTCATGGGGTAGCCGGCTTCTTCCCGATCGAGAACAATCTCAGAAGTGCCGTCTGGTAGGGTTCGCTCCGTGAAGGTGACCTTCTCGGCTTTGAGAACCTCGCGAGCACGTGCCAGGTTATAGACGGAAAAGCGGGCGAAGAGACCGAGATCAGCGGGTGAGGCGCCCGCGGGGGCTTCCACCACACTGACTGTGGGATCGTCCAAGGCGGGCAGGAGGAAGAGACTGCCATCTTGGTTGGACTTGGCGTTGTACACTTGCGTTAATGTCTCAACGGCGCGCTTGACGTTGCGTGTGTGCAGCGTCAGGTGAGACAGACGCTGGACGCCGAGAAGGTTGACTGCCCCGATGGCCCTTCGAGAGGCAGCCAGCTCGTAGCACGCCGCCCACATGGCCTTGGTACCCGCCTGGTAGCCAATCTTGGAAAGGGCTGCCTTGATGAAGGATTTGGTGTCGTTGGCGGAGGCTTCGAGGTTGGACTTGCCATGGCCCTTGAGGGCAAGACCACTGCAGGCTCGCATGAAGACGTTCGCGGTTCCGGAGTTGCTGACCCATTCAGGTAGCATGCGAATCGATGCCGAGTCAAGCTCAGACAGCATGTCTTCGTTGCTCCAGTGCGAGCTGAAGACGTTGTTGGCGCCGGCTAGGATGAAGCGAGCATTGGAGGCGGTCTGCGCAAAAGTTTCATTGGCCAAAGTATGGACGATATCGGGGGTCAGGACATAGCGCTGGGCACAGGGAACGAAAACATCGGCCCTGGCTGCGGTGAGAAAAGCGTGCAGGTGCTGCTCATCAGTCGTTCCGGCTTTGCGGGTAGTATATCGATCCGATTGCAGGTCTCGCGGGCCAAGGCCGGCCTCCAGACTTCTGGGATCGAAGTCCTGGACGCTGTTGTTCTTGATGGCCAGACGGCGAGCACCGTCGATGGTGGCGCAGTCGATGCCCTTGTCATCGATGAGGAATCCGTACTGGCTGGAGATGGCCACAACACGACCGAGGCCCAGCTGCTTTACTGCATGGGCAAAGGTAGCACCGACACATCCAAAGCCCTGGATGACGAGACGGGCCTTTCCGATGAGCTTTGCGTCCGAGTGAATCAGGAGTTCCTTGAGTGTGATGGCCATGACATAGCCAACACAGAACTCCTCGAGAGACCAACCCGCGTCGTCAAGTCTCTCGTGTAGCAGGATCGGAATATCAGAGGGGGTTGAGCCGACGCAGCCAAGAGCGTGACGCAGAGCGTCGAGAGCTGTCGATGTGCCGGGAGCACAGTATGCCCGTGCGTGTTTGTCGATGATGGCGTGGTCGGTGTTGATGTCTCCTCCCGTACCCCAATACTGGGAAAGCACGCCTGCATTGTCACGGATGAAACGCTCTAGGACAGACGCCGCGCGGGGGTCCCGTGGGGGAAACCGAACGCCGCCCTTGGCACCGGCGATCTGAGGCTGTGACGATACAGCGAGCTTGGCGTTCATAGAACGAGCCACATCTCGGACTTCCTCAAGCGTGGCATTTTCGTGTAGGAATAGACCACCACCAGAGGCAGTGGGCACTGGTGAATCGATGACTATCCAGCCCTCGGCCGGGGATTGTTTGTCTGTCCAGTGCCAGACGCAGCATCCATCAATGACACGGTATGGAGGGACACCCTGGTCTTGTGCGTTGATGTGTCCCGCAAGGCTGTCCTTGGACTTGCCGCAGGCAGTGGTTGCCAAACAGGATGTTGATTGCTTGGGAGAAACTGCAGACGGCATAATGCAAGTGCTAAGTGGGGAGAAGGCTGAACAGTCAGAAGTCCGTGGAGAATGGCGAGATGGGACAAAAACAAGGGATGAAGGATGATGGCAAAGATGATGATGGATAGAAAAGATGATGAATGGATGGCAAAGATGATGGTTATTATAATGGCAAAGATGAGGAGGAAAAGAGGGAACCTTTCTAGTATGAAGGTTTCATCTGGGCTCTATTTTACAGGGCTTTTCATGAATATTGAGCTAAGAGACTTTGCCTTTTTGATAATCTTTCCGAAATGCGCCTTCTCAGTTTTGCCGCAACTTGGCACGCCAATAACATATGTGTTATCTTAAGCAGTATCTCTTCATTCTCTTTTTCAAAATTCTCCCATACGATGACCAGTTTCCCGTCATGGCATACCTAGGCATGGGACAAGCAAGTACCCAACATTGAAAAAAAAAAACGGGTCGAGGAAAGTTCCCGCGCTACCAGGTACATTGCCGCCAAACCTCGACGCCCCCAACTGCCGACAGAATGAATCCCTCCGTCTTAATCCCTCCGTCTTACGGATACGGAGTACTCTATACTCCAGTTTCGTCCGTGGATTATTTTATTTCGGCTTCAAGACAACGCGATCTTTGCTGTTTTAGCCTCGTCTAAGGTCTTCCTCTTCGTGCATCATCTTGGACCCTAGCCTTCAAGGCCCAAATTTGCTTAGGTATGTGGAGTCATTTTCTCCGGGGTAGAGTTTTGAACGGCCTGTCTTGTGCTTCGTGAATCGTGCATCATCTTGAGGGTATAGAGAAAAGACCCTACATGTAGATAGTTTCCAAGGCTTAGACTTGCTTTTATGGGGTCAATTCTTCCGAGGTCGAGGTTAGGAGGTAGGTACCGTATAGTACATATATACCTTGTACGGGGTAGGCACATGTGTACATATGTACATACATTCAAACGACCTTGCAGGCACAACCCTGGTCATGGAGGATTTCACACGTTTTGTTCGCCCCATGTCGAATGACCAGGATCAACCGAGACCATGACGATGAGTGAAACTTACAGCGGCAGAATTTTCTGGAGTCCTATACCATCTATTAGAGTTTTCGATCAATTCTAGTTAAGGAGGCCTTTCTGGAAGTTAGCCACGTGAAGAGAAGAGTTTGGGGGAAGGGAGACTCACGCATTCAAACAACAAAAACCGTTTCTCTTACGTAAGCCGCCGTATCATTGATATTAATCGATATGGATACTAATGGACCTGAATAACCAGTACATAGTCATCTCAATGTATGATCTAAACGAGCATAATGCTTCATGCTTATTATTCAGGACATAGGCCGGGCGATGCAGCAGTTCGTGACGTACGTAATCGAGTGTGGATACAATCGTAGTGCAGCCTTTCATCGGTAACGAGCTCCGAATAGCACGTTAGGTAACGAGTCAACGACTGCGTCATGTTGCTGACGCTCGAACGTTCGGGGCCCTGTTCATCCTTGATTGTGATTGGCCTCTGCTATCTTCAGTGTTGTCACCGATTCCATGATCAGTAAGTGATCAACAAAGCCATTGCACTTCATACTTTGACGATGGACCTTGCAGCCTTGCTTAGTGAACCGTCAGCAAATGCCGAGGCTAACAACACTAAGTTGAAAGTTTTTGTCGGAATCGCTGACCAAGGCATCAGTGTCACATGATCGGATGCACCAATGTGGTGCGTGCGTGATGTACTCACGCACGCTCATTGGCTGCAGCCGTCACAACATTGTAGGATAAAGGGCTTCCCCCCTTTATCCCCTCTTGCCTCACCTCCTAGTTAAGATATGATGAACAACAGACACGACGAGAATATACTTTGATTACGAATGCATGCATTGATCTTTATTTGCTTACCCTGTTTATTCCAACACTGATCAGTGGTTGACTACAACCACAGATAAGCAAGGGAACAGTCGAGACACCTTGGGAATCAAATCGCTTGGTTGTGCTAAAAGAAGAAAGGCGGCGCTACTGCAAGGTCTAGACTTCAAAGGATTACAGAATCAGCTTGAGGCTCTTAACGAAAGTTAAGCTGTTTTTCTAATCTTTGGCCGTCACATCACGGGCCAATCCGTTTTACTGAAAACTTCCTTACTATACTTCCTGGAGGCTCTTAACGAAAGTTAAGCTGTTTTTCTAATCTTTGGCCGTCACATCACGGGCCAATTCGTTTTACAGAAAACTTCCTTACTATACTTCCTGGAGGCTCTTAACGAAAGTCTAGGAAGAGAAGTAGAAGCTTCTCTGCCCCAAAACACCACATTTCTTGGCCATTGCTAGCCAAACCCCATTTTTTCCGAGGACGAGATCACGAACAATATCCTGCGTCGGCGGGTCTGCCAAGACTTCCAAGCGTGGGACAAGGACACCTGGAACAGAGTGCGCAAAGAAGTTCGAATCAAATTCCGCAACACTTTGCGCGACAACGGGGTTCACGTAGCAGCCCTGGAGTCGGTAGCTGACGGCCTCGCAGACATGGTACAGCAAGGGTACCAGACCTCAGGAGAGACGGAGAGCGAAGCGAGTTTCCAAAGTCCCATCAGCAAAGGGCAGCAACCCCCAAACCCTCTCGACAAAGGAAATCGAACAACAGACACGACGAGAATATACTTTGATTACGAATGCATGCATTGATCTTTATTTGCTTACCCTGTTTATTCCAACAGTTTTAGAATGAGTATCTCAATATACTCAACTCCATACTGTTCCACCGGATGGAACCCGTTACCCCTCTTTCAGAACTCACCGCTTATGCGTCTGAGGTCTCCAAGAGGTTGTGAGGTTGAAGATCATTACTTAGTGACTAGTCTTGACTTGATATAGATATTCACTTGTTCTCTTGTCCAAAGAAGAGCGGCTCCTATTCAGAAACATCATCTGTCGTGTACTTGCCAAAAAAATCGTCATACATACCACTATTTTCGTTCCTTCTTCTAAGTTCTCTCTGGCCCCTTTTCTCTCCTTGTTGGCAGTTGCTTTCTCCGCAAAACAAGAAACAAGATGACCACTATCTCCAAGTCGCCTCAGCAAGAGGTCACCCAAATCTTCAACTCCTACATCGCCGCTTGTAGTATCGGTGCCGCGTGGGAGGTGGGTCTGTTGGAGAAAGTCCGGACTTTGAAAAGCGTCAATATCAATGACTTCGCGGCTGAACAAAACTTAGACCAGAGGTCGACTCATGGCCTCATTTCTGCTCTCGCCACAGCTTCTATACTGCAACGTGAAGGCAATAACGCCATCCCCGGAAGGCTTCTGGAGGATGCTTATCGCAATAAAAGCCTATTTCATTGGCTCTCGCTCGGTTCCGGTAGTCTGTTCACGCGAATGCAATATGTCTTGCGGAACGAAAATAGGCAGGGGCTGCAAGACACCCGTGATTCGGCAGCCATTGCGTACGCCTGCCGTGAGGCCAACGCTCAGTTCATAGACAAAGTATTTCTTGACGCAGTCGAATCAAGCGGCTGCAACTTCACATCTTTGCTCGATCTCGGAAGCGGCAGCGGCGAAAGACTGATGCAAATCCTCCATCGCTTCCCCAACAGTACCGCAATTGGCGTCGATATCGCAGGCCCGGCAATTGAGGTTGCCAGGGCCGAAGCCCAAAGGCGGGGGTATGGCGACCGGATTACCTTTGCCGTGGGCGATGCCCGTAAACTCGAATACCAGGACGAATTTGCTCAAGTTGATATCATTACATCGTTCCTCATGGGGCATGACTTTTGGCCACGGGACAACTGCATAGCCTCTCTGCAGATGTTGCGCAAGGCCTTCCCGAAAGTGCAGAAATTCTTCCTTTGCGATACCATGCGAATCCTACTGGATAGCGCTGAAACACGACATGCCGTCAAGGAGGATGACGTGCCCATCTTTACTCTGGGTTTCGAATTCGGCCACGCGCTCATGGACGTCACGTTACCAACGGTCGAAGACTGGGAGGGTGTCTTTGAGGCTGGCGGATGGCGATGTATTAAGCAGCATCATATGGTACCACCCTCACTCACAGTGCTGTTCGAGTTGGAGCCTTTGGAGCAGTAAATTGAACAAGAAACGAATGAGGTGGACAGCTCAAGTTCGGACGGAGCGCAGCCTGAGGACAGAGACACAAAGTTGGAGTGAGATAAGCCTATTTCTGTACAATGATCGTGGTTTATGTACATAGTACTTCGTATATGCAGTTTAAATGAGTTGCCTGCAGCCATTTTTGAATCGGTACATTCCTTGATACGCAAGCACGCAGGCCATTATGGTGTCTCTCTGTCAAGTGCTACCCCGTGGGCAAGCAGTCCTTGGGAGCCTGGAGGTATCCAACGCCAGTGTTACCTACTCCGTAGTCCGTACTGTTGCCCTAAAAGAAGCACGATTGTAGACTAGGGACTTTCCGCTTCTTTCATGGCCCAGCTGTGTGTATTCAAACTCGGCCATTTAGTTAGCTTCTTTCGGCTTGCGCCGATCTTTCAGTTCATCTACTTATCCCAAAAAAACGATCATTGTTGCAACTTATCCCGTACTACATACATAAGAAGAAGAGCCCTGATAGGTAGTTAGCGGAGGAAGCCGCTCCATTCCTCATCACATGCTACCTATGCCCGTGGGAACTTCCATGACTCACAAAAGTTTACCCCTGAACTCATCTTGATGAAGTCGTGTAGGTGCATATGTACCTAGATTATCAAGGCGCAGATAGGTACTGCTCATTTCGGGGAGTAGTGCATGCTTGTACCGTATTAATTGCCAAATTTTAACCCGGACCTTTATCCACTTATTCTGCCAAGCTTTTCTTAGTGCGGGACTAGCGCCCTTTTCAAACACAAGTTGATTTGCAGCACCATCCCTATTGTGGCCAGGATTCTCTCCGGAGTCCGATGTGAAGGTCATGTTTAAGTTGGTACGTACACGGTCCGGGCAGAATGCGGAGTAGTAGGTCCCTACCGGCGGTCGGTACATGCTCCGGAGTTCGTAGACCCAAACAAGCAGGCTCATTCCCCTCCTTGTCAAGTCTGTCCATTGTCATTGTTCGTCTATTCATCTGTCATTCCATATTGTCGGTAAATCAAAGAAATAGCGTCATTCCCGATATGTTCTTCTTTGTAGATCGAGTGACCTTCTTGGGCGGGTTGGCCAGGACTGTGAACTCTTAAATATGTGGACTTGACGCTTTGTCTCTTCCGAGAAGTTGCTGTATGAGGATATCGTTCCTTCTCCCCATTCAAACAAATCTTGAGCCCTCTTGGTTCCAGTAATCGTTTCTGCCTTAAGTCATAAGCATCAATCGCATGTTGGTGTCTGCTCCGATAAAGCATCAATCTACATACTTTCACGCCTTCCCCATCCGGGATCCTCTCCGACCCCACACTATCTCCTTTGCTTATCATTGAGAGCTCCTGATCTTTGAGGCCGTACCGCACGGATGCGAAGTGCCCAATTCGAGCTGTCAGAAAATAGCAAATATGATCTTTTCTTCCCGATATCAACTTGACATTCCTGATGTGGACGTCTTGACCTACTTGTTCGGTATGACGCATCGGAACCAAGTCCAATCCGCAGAATATGCGCATGCTTGGAATGAGATATAAGTCCAACTGACTATCTTTCCAGCAACAGATGCTCCGCGAGTAGACTCCGACTCCTTCGTCTTCGTAGATGCGGAGAGGCCGACATTGGGGCTTGGTAGGGCTGAGTTGGAGTCGAGTGTCAAAAGGCTTGCAGGGGGTCTCCGAGAGAAATGCAATGTGCAGAATGGTGACGTTATTCTGGTATACACGAAGAACTCGGTAGGTAGACGGCCAAATACCACCACAGACACTTGGCCGCTTTTCTGACTATGCTTCTTTTTTTTTCTCGTTCCTTTCCCCGCAGATTTGGTACCCAGTTATTATCTTGGGGGCAATATGTTCCGGGGGGGTCTTTACCGGCGCCAATCCCGGATACACTTCCACCGGTGAGTAAATACGGCCGGAACTAGGTAGCATTACCAATTCTACCTAAGTGTCCAAGAATCCAAAGAATCGCTCCAATTCTAAGTCACTCACTAACACCCGCTGCGCACAGAATTGGCCCATCAACTTAAGATTTCGGGAGCTAGGTGCATCTTTACGGATTCTGAGCGGCTAAATTCGACGTTGCAGGCCGTCAAAGCTGTCGGCTTGCCAAGCTCGTGCATCGTACTTGTCGAAAATGGTGACCAACCTGCCAAGGATGGTGGTGAGAATGGTTTCTGCAGCATGCACGACTTGCTAGCATGTGCTCCTTACTCATGGAAGGTGGTGAAAGAACGCGAGGTTTTGGCCGACAAGTATGCAATGCCAATTGTCACATCCGTCCTTTTTCAATTTTGAAGAGAACCGAATTAACAAGCTGATGATGTCTCATTCTTTTTCTTCGTTCGAATTGGGAACAGAATCGCCGTCCTCAACTTCAGTAGTGGTACAACGGGAAGCCCCAAGGCTTGTATGATCACCCACCGCAATCTGGTCGCCAACGCGGAACAACAGCTGTACCTTGACGACGTAGCTCAGAAGCGGTCATCCGATGCGAGATATGCCGCCCACAATGTTCATTGTGCTTTCTTGCCCTTCTATCACGCGAGTACGTAAAGATTCGATAAACTTTGTTAGCACGGCTTGACTCAACAACTCTAAAATTAGAAAGCAACATCTAACAAGCAGCAAACCAGGTGGCCTAATTGTATACTGCATCATGAACTTGCGCAGGCCCTGCACCACTGTCGTCATGCGAAAGTTTAGTCTACAACTGCTCCTCGGCACGATCCATAGATTCCGCGTCACGTATTTGTTTCTCGCACCGCCAGTGGCGGTCATGCTGGCCAAAAGCGACCTGCTGGCTCGGTACGACCTCTCGAGCGTGAAATTTCTCTTCTGCGGAGCAGCTCCTCTCAAGCCAGAACTCTCCAAGAAGCTGGAAACTATCTTCAGTGGTGGAAAACCTCGCAGCCGACAGGGATGGGGAATGACCGAGGCCACAATGGCGGTGACCCTGTTTGCTCCTGACGAGTTTGATCCTTCCTACCGGGGGGTCGGTTACTTGGTTCCGAACATGGAAATGAAGATCATCGGAGACCATGGGCAGCCCGTGGGATGCAATGAAGAGGGGGAGGCTGTGATCCGGGGTCCCAACATTTTCAAGGGTTACTATGAGAACCCCAGTGCCACTCGGCAAGCATGGACCGAAGATGGCTGGATGAAAACCGGAGATGTTGTCATCATAGACGAGAGCGGACTGTTGACCGTTGTGAATCGGAAAAAGGTTTGTTTAAACATGTGGATGTTTCTTGTTGCCCCGGTCCTTCGTCTTCGTGTCTTATCGGCTAACGCATGTAAACTGGGTACGGATAGGAGCTTATCAAGGTCAAGGGTTTTCAGGTAGCGCCCTCGGAACTGGAAGGCCACCTACTCGAGCACGAGGGTGTCAAGGATTGTGCCGTGATTCGGATCACTCGGTCAGTTTCCATCTCATTCGTCTGCTCCCCGGGGCCCGGGCCTTGTACCAAGCTGTCGGTATCACGCAGGGGTATTTGTCCTTTCTTTTAAGCTTCTAGGTTCTAACATGCCAGCATCTTTTTGGGGAAGAGACAGAGACGGTCAGGAGCATCCACAAGCGCACATCGTGCCCAGAGACGGCACGGTCACGGCAGCTTCCATCATGGATTTCATGAACCAGCGACTCTCAGCCTACAAGAGGCTCACAGGAGGAATCGTCTTCACTGACGCCATTCCCAAATCCGCGTCCGGTAAGATCTTGCACCGAATGCTTCGAGATCCTCACTCGAAAAGTTCGGCGCGCCTCTAGGCAGCCATCAAGACATTTGGGAAAATGTGCTCATTTCGATAAACGAAGGATGTCGTTGCCGTTGCCGTTGCCGTTGCCGTTGTCGTTGCGGTAGCGGGACGAATACGCAGCGTCCGTCTTTTGAGCTACGGAGTACGCCCGACGCCAGGCCGCACACCGCTTACGTACACATACGGAGTACTTATGTATTTAGGTAGGTAAAGATGTTTATCGGACTTAGCAGGGGCCTGCGTGGCTGGAGTCGAAGCTGGCGGATGGGAAACGAGCGCACACCAACTTTGTGGATGGATATGTTTAAGCTTAAGGTCCGGTTATGTACGGGGCTGTGTGGAGTATACCGTATATTGCGCTCCATACCTCATCACCTGGAAGATGTGTACATACCTACACCCTTACGTAGGTAGTGTCGGGAGAATCCTTCCTGCGTGACCTCTTCTTATGCAATATTGAGCTGATACGTCTGTGTGCGCAACCATTCGGGACGAGGAGGGTGCAGTATGTATCGTGATGTGCACCGAAAACCATGTTCGTGCCTGCACCTTCCCTGCAAGGGTTTTGAAATAACCAAACTGCGGAGGAACTGGGAGTCTGGGACGCAGTTCATTGGCCGGGAGACCTTAATGAGCACCTCAATAACTGCCTAATCACCACCGCAATTACCTACAATGGTATAGTGTGTTTATGGTACCCTGCTAGCGTCTCGACCCCAGCCAATCATGCTGTAGCCGATCCCATCTCGCTTTGTACCTTTATCGTCGTCCGTTTGAGCACCGTGCTGGAAGGGACGTGGGCTCAAAATGAAGCTCCAGTTTGGACGATGTCGCTCAGTTATAGTCACTTTTCATGAAACATGGAAGCGCTGAAAAGAAGCCGTCTTGGGTCGCGTTTGCTACTTGAAGCTCTCACACAAAAAGAGCCATATCTATATTTTCGGCGTTCTCATGGGAAGACATAATAGAGTTGTCAGATCCATCACCCTCCGATGGAGGCGCCGAAGGACGTCGCGATGGGCTGCGTAACGTGCCAAGCTGAGCACTCGGTGGCTGCGATGTTGAAGACGACGGAGAGCTCATTTTGAACTTGATAAAGCGATGAGGAGTAAAAGGTATAGCTTCAAGAAATGATAAAATGCATTCGAAAGCTGTAGTGAAAAAAAAAAAAGTGTTGTTGACGCGACGCGAGATGCTTACCTCCAAGGCAAGCGCTAAAAAGAGTTTGTACCGCGCTAGCAGGGTACCAGAAACACATTATACCATTTTAGGTAACTGCGGTGGTGATTAGGCAGTTATTGAGGTGCTCATTAAGGTCTCCCGGAGAAAACAAGATGAGAAAAGAGGACGTAGAACGCAGGGCAGATCCTCGCGGGAACTGTGCTACGCAACAGAAAAAGGGTCCGAGAGGTAGACCAAAAAGACGACAGTCCACACAGGACAAAAGCAGGACTCGACCAGAAAGAACGAAGCGCGTCCCAAGACTTCATTTACTATCTAAAATCGATCGTGGGAATCACCCAGTTCATATAAGGTAAAACTCTTCATCCCACAACCAACAAGGGTAAATGATGATTGGCTGATGAGGTAAGCGAGAAAATACGAACTCGCTCGCAAGGGTGCAAGGCTGAGACGACCGAGCAGCTGATCCCCGAAGTCGGCCCCGTTTTCTCTGGGGGCTGTCTTTGAAAGATGCAGTATGTAACACGAATAACGAGGCCGTCGGAGGCAAGGTTGCTAAGGTTGGAAATGCTTCCAATGTCATCGTGCGATGCCTTCTGATCTAATCTAATTTACTTTTTACAATTGCTGCTACGCACTGTTACGCCATCAAACGCCGAGTACCAGATAGCAGCCAGTCTAAAACCTTCATAGCTGGGCAGAGATGCCGTTTGCAAATGCCTTCCAATACATCTCACTCCTTCTCTTATCAACCTGTCCTTCCCTTATTTCTATCCCTTCCATCCACCTGTTTTAACTTCCTTTTTATTTTTTTTGGTGGGTGTTGGTAGAGTAACCGGAGTTATCGTTGGCATTCGAACCAATTTCTCGTGAAGAAACGTCTATCGTAGCAACTGCCACCGAATGCTCCCATCTAAGTTGACGGACCGCTAGCTTCGTACACTCCTCTCTTAGAAATGACTCGTCCCAGACCCTGGTGGATTTCAGCCTGAAACGGCTCAAACGGCACTCGTTCACCATCGATGCTGATGAATCCATCTGGTTGGTCTCGGGGTATGATTCGATATGCCGATATTTTCTTGTACTGTACATGTGCGTTGTCGAAAAACTTCCCCCTTTCAACCGAGAATAGCAGTTTTGTGGCTGTGATGGGAGAGAGATCCCCGTTGATTGTCACTAGATCCATGCAGCCGTCACTGGCCAGGGCTGCTGGGAAAAAATTGGCATCCGATGCCATATAGGCCATCTGAGAAAATGTTAATCCAAAAGACCCAAAAGTCCAAAAAAATCTGGCTCGTCATGATATGCATCATCCATGACGTACATTTCCGCAATAAAAGTTGCCAATCTTATCATGCTTGACAAGCTCCCATCCGTTCGGTAGTGCATCTTGCACTGTGCCGTACTTGAGTGGTGGCAAACCGTTGCTGTTTACGTCGGTCACGCCATTGAGTATTGGCTTTTCTTGTTCTCGAGTCTCTTGAGCCATGAGTTCACTAGTCTTTTGCCGGTAATACGCCTTGATATCCTCCTTGTTTGCTACCTCAACCTTGACAGCAAGATCACAAGGATAGCATCGACGGCGGAAAATCCTCATCAAGACGCCAACCTCGAAGCGTGAACCACCCATCCAACGGAGGTGCTCTGTCCCAAGATCACTCTCAGCAACGATCCCCAGAGACTGGGATAAAAACGACACATATCGCCGATATCCCTGCGTGATAGAGATGAGATCTAGGGGAATCACGCGGCCCTTTATGATGGCGAGCGCGGCGAGCGCGACTCGATGAGTTCCGTAAAGATTGCAAGACATGGCGTTTCCTGAACCGCAGGGTATCATACTCACTGGCATCTGGGATAAGGCACGCGCAGCATCCGGTCGCTTTGCCAACCCATTGAATATCTCATGAGGTGTGCCATCGCCCGAACACGCCACAATGGTATCGTATTTCTCAAGATCCATGTTCTCTGCAATATCCGCGGCTTCCCCGCCCCTTTTCAACGTCACGACTTCGAGCACCATTCTGGCCGCTTGGAAAAGGGGCAGGACATCACGTTTCCACTTGCGCAGGGCACCCCCTGGCCCAGATTGGGGGTTGATGAGCACATACGCTCTTCTCTGGAGTTGCGAGCCGTGATACGCTTGAGCAAGCACCTCAGATATAAATTCTTCCAGTTCCGAGCTTTGCGGTGCAGGCTCAGTTGCTAGATCAAATGACCAGGTTTCACGGGCCACAGCTGTTTCTGACGGCTGAGCGGCGTAATCAATGACAAGCTTTCGATTCGATAATTCCAACCATAAGACGTTGTAAAGAGGAATAGCCCGCTGACCACATGAGTCTACTACGGTTAGTTGGCGCGGTACGTGGGATTCAACTTCTGTGTCGTGTGTTCTTGAGCAACTTGTTGGGCTCACGAACCTGTTGTGATTGACTTGCACGCCGAGCGCAATCTATCTTTGGAATTCGGCTCTAGCAATACGTTAGAATGATGTCTGCACGTAGTTGCCAAGAGTATATGCACCATAAAGTTTGAGCGACCTATCTGCAAGCGAGAGCGTTAAAGTCCTCTTGTTCCCGAGGTTCACATGAATGCCTTTGGTGCTAACACCAGGCGTTCCATTCTCCATACTTGAATCTCTAGAATAGAGGGAAAACTGAGTTACTGAGGATCCACAGGGACCACTAGAGACATGCATGAAGTGTCAGTCTCCTTGGTGACGCTCAACATCAAATCAAAACATGCATGAAAGCAGCGCAATAGGGGCGCTCATTGATAGATACCTCGGGTGCTATTCAAAAAGGGGGGCGAAATTCAGAAACCAAAGGCCAAGAAAGCTCAGTGGGGGCGCCGCGCAAGACTGTCGGCGCTTAAACGCAGCGAAAGAGGAATTATGTGACGAACGAGTGAATATCACAGATGCCCACGTGGCTGAGGCGATGCTGCATGCGACTATGTACGTACATAAGCTCACTCATGGTCGGACGGAGGTTGCGCTGCACTGCAGCTTGCGGACTGAAGCGCGTCGAAGGGTGGGGGAAGGCGCAGGGCAGTGGGCACAGCCGTTTTTATCGAGTCATCGACGCAGTCCTCAGGACCCTTGTTTCGGATCCTTTTCTAACTTCTGGCAAATCATCTGCTCGATTCCGCTTGCGCTACCAGCCTGCGTTTAAATATAGCTTACCAAGCCCATTCTGATCCGTCGCTGCAGCCGCGCGACCCAGGGGTCCCCAACGTCACACGCGATTCATGCGGCCGTGAAGCCGAGACTGTGTAGAACCAGAAATAACAGAAAGCTAGCAAAAAGCAAGTTCGGCTAACGGGTTTATGGCTCAGCCGCAAACAAATCATACGAATAACTTTGTCGCAACACCAGACATGATATATTCTACGGAGTACTGCTGTCTACCTAATTTAGCAAGCCACCAGGCCAGACCGAACCCCTTTGTGCAAATATACAACGCCTACTCCCAATTCAAGATGTCACGCACGCCGCCATACCTCATTGGTTGGCATATTCTCCCCCTTTAGGTATGTTACCCCCCTAGCTACGGCATTGTGTTGCTACTACACCTGCTGGCCGTTTCAAAAATTGTACGAAATAGAATGCTTTTTTAAGATAGCTCAAGTTCTACAGCCATGAGTTCCGACACTTTGGGTGATAGGTCGGAAGTTGCCTTTACGCAGGCTATCAGCTCAGCTCGTTGAGCTTTGGTCTTTGCATTTTCCGGGTCGATGCTGAGTGCTGTATTCAAGCACCGGAGGGCTGCCACCAACTTGTCTGCTCGCTGTTAGTGTTTGCACTTGCGCTTCGCGACACCAGGGATATTGATCGGTATCTTCCAGGGATGGTCATTCTCGACTTACTTCGGCGAACGAACACCTCAAAACCGGCGTGTTGCACATGGACACTCTTGGGGCAGGCCTGTAGTAATGGAGTAAGAAGCTTCATGGCTTCTTCTAATGGGTCAGGCGTCGCAGCAAGTTTGAGACCCAGAGGATCCTCATCCTTCTTGGTGGCATCAGACTCTTGCTTCGGCTTGTTTGGATCTTGCTTGGCTTGCTTCTCTGCCGCCTCTCTCTCTATCCGTTGGAGCTCCTTCTTTGCCTTCTTTGCATTCTTCTTGGCTGCCAAAGCATCATCACCATTGCTAGCATTGGTCCCGTTGGCTCCATTGGCCAACTTCTTGTCCGACATCTCCATGTAGAGCTTAATCGTATCGAGTGCGACCCGCGAGTAGAACGGGTGGTCACGGACGTGATCCTCCCACTTGATCATATCAACATACGCGCGGGTTTGTCCTTTTCGTAATGAAAATGTGTGAAAGTCGAACTGGTCTTCGTGCCAGACATCAAAAATGTTGATGACAGCGTGAAATCGCTTCAGAGCAAGGCCGATGTTTCCCTGTCTAGCGTAGGCCTCTCCATCTTCCGTCAGATACCAGATACATTGCATGTCCAGAAGATCGGCGAGAGGACCACCCCCGTTTTCGGAGCGAGTAAACAAGCCCACAGTCTTCAAGGCCTTCTCATTTTCGTCGTTGCGAAGCTGGTATTTCGCAGCCTTGCTGTTGATGTATCGATCTTTGAGGTCCAACCTTCGTGCAGTATCCATCATAGCCGCCGCAGCTCCAATGTCGCCCTGGTGCTTCAAGATCCGCGCCTTTGTCATGTGGAAGTCCACGCTCTTCGAATCCTTGTCAATCGCCTTATCGATGTACTCCATTGCCTTAGCCAAGTCGCGGCTGAGATGGTAGTTGTAATGCTGTGCCAGGAAATACAACGCGGCAGCTTCTCCTTTATCTTTGCTCTCGGTTTCGGTGGGTTGAGACTCCAGGTATTTCTGTGCGAGGGACGCGAGCTGCTCTTTTTTCGACGCATCAGAATACAGGTGCTTGAGGTTTGCAAATGTGGATGGGACTCCTTTGTTCAGCATGCTGGTGAGATATGTGTCTGCCGCCTCCTTGAACGCATCACCTGTTCGCCTATTAGCACCTTCTCAATGACCATCGTGGTGCAATCTAAACAGAACAAAAAACTTACCGGATAAAAAGTCCAATGGAATTCGCCTGGCGGCATCACAACGAGGAAATTTCTTAGCATACTCGTCATACATGGCCTTCCGTGCTTCAATATCCTGTTCAGATATTTGTAAGGCAACCGCCAACTTTTCGTAGTATTCGGTGTGATCCGCATTGCGGTCAAGCAACGCCCTATAGGCTTTTGCTGCCTCGTCATGCCTTCCCAGCTTGAGGAGGTACCCTGCCCTGCTCTCCAGAACCGCCAAGCGGTCTACATTATGCTTGCATGCGGTGTTGAGATGCTTGAGTGCACGTTCATACTCCCCTTGTGCAGCTATGAGAACGTTCTTGTACATAACCGCCTCCGAGTTCTCGGTGTCATGACGCGATGGCGTCGACTTCATTGTGCTTTCGTACGTCGTCAATACGCTCTCTGCCTCGGACGGGTTTCCGGCCAAGTGATGTGCAATGGCGAGAGCAGTCCAGTTCTGTCGAATCTGCGATCGGGCCTGGAGCATAGCTTTGCGACTCTGAGTGTAGCCGTCGTAGTCGCGCATCTGAATTTGCAGTGTAGCGAGATCGCGTTGGATCTGGGCGGATTCGGGTTCGAGCTTCAAAGCAAACTTGTAGGCTTTGATCGCCTCTTCGAAGTTTTTGCAGGACCGATAGAGCAGTCCGTATACGTGCCAGCAGATGTGAGATTTCATGTCTGCCCTCAATGCCTCCTTGCCTAAGGCGAATGCTTCATCAGTCTTGCCTTGACTATTGAAAATCAACGCCTTCATGGCCATGGTATCTCCATGTTTCGGGTTCTTCTTGAGGATGAGGTCTGCCATCTTCAGCCCTCGTTTGTACTGTTTCTCTTCATAGTTGCGGACGATTTGCCGGAACTGCGCCGCTTCTTTCGGCGCGAGAGGTTGCGGCATCGTGAAGGTTGTATTGCTGGCTTCGGCTCCGAGGTTATGACCTGTTCAGGATGTTGGATTTAAGCACTGGCACCACAGGCTTGTCAGCGGGGAAGCTAATGGTGAATTGGGTTGTCAATGTGCTGCGCGACAGTTCACCGGGAAGACTGTGGGCTGCTCTTCGGTGCAAGAGTTATTGAAGAGTATGCTGCGCCAGTGCAGGCAATGTGATTGCTGGTCTTTCTGCGATGATGGGTCAGCTCAGCTTGCTTCTCGGATCTTGGTTGTTCCAGAATGATTCTTCTGCCAAGGGTGGAATATTAAGGCGATTAGAGGTACCTAGTGGTATATAGTATCATGTACCCCGTGTGTAACCAGGTAGGTACGGTACCTTAGGTGCCTGGTGCCTTTCAAGCAAACCTGCCGCGATTTCTAGCGGGGCGTGAAATACAAAGAACGATACTTCGTAGGTAACCCTTTCATGGTTGCCCGAGCTTGTCGGAAGTTGGAACCATAAGAACAGAAAGCGAGGGCGAGATCCCTTCGGCGTCAGTAATGCTGCCATGAGGCTTCTGAATCCACCTGGAGAAAATGCTGGAATCAGCCTTTTTTTGAGAGCTGAGGCATCAAGACAGACCGAAGATTAATTTGAAATACAGGGTAGGTGGGCTGGTGGGCGCTTTTTGCAGACGTCATACTTAATCTCATTTTCTGATCATCACCAAGCGGTCCAGCTTCAGCATCCTCCTGTCTTCTCCATGTGGTTTAATGTAAAACTCCAAAACGCCGGAAAGCTGACTTGCAGCGGCGAACCTGTGATGCGAGGCATGCCTGATCTCCCCAACCAGCCCTTGTTGTCGCCGCAATTCTGTTTCTCACCCGGAACTCTTCGAGGTGCGTGTTGCTATTAAGTCCATCTTCGCAGTACCTGATGCCAGTATTGACCACCTGACAGATTTTCTTCGATATTCCAGAGCAGCAGTTGACGATACCATATCACAGAACTTGAACGGGCTCATTAGGCCAGCGCGCACTGGCTTTGACCCCAACTCAACGGCAGTTCGAACGATACCCTCGACTCCGGGGCAAATCAGCTCGCAGGCCTGCCAGTCTTTCCAGGACCGAATTCTCTTTCCTGCCTGGAAAGCGAGAAGCGATGCTCTAGACTACTGCGCGCTCGTTGCGGCAAGCCCCGACCCGGACGATCCGGAGGCGACGCTACGGGATGTCGAGATACAGAAGGGCCGCGAGAGAATAATTGACGAGCGCCTCGATCCCTACTCTGCGAGATTCTCTCCGCGAGAGGCCAGAACACAGATACTGGCATCACTAGTCCGGCAAGAGCGCTCAATTGAGGATATTGTTCGCCATCGCACCTGGACCGTTCTACAGGAACGGTGCAGGGTTCCACAGTCGACCTGGCAAGAAGCCATGGCAAGCAGAGGAACAGACAGGGGGAAAAGCGCTGGAAACGCAAACGCCGAAAAATTGTAATACAGGTGACCACAAGGCGTACCTGCAAGTCGTTCCGACACTAGGAAATGGCACAGACCGTGGGTAGAAAAATCAAACACAGATAGAAGACCAATGAAAGGACGAAGAAGTCCATTGTCCGACGCCTCGAGTTGTCCAACGATTTTAGGTGCATCGTGTCCGGGTTATCGCAGAGCCGCATCAAGGTTTTGGCGCTCTTTTTGTCAATCATCTTGAGTCAAACCATATTTCTCCCAAACAAACAAAGATGAATGCGCGAGACCTCTCCTGAATCGCGACTGTTTGCGGTGACGTACTTCCCACACAGCCACGAGCCTTTGTACACCCACCTTCGTCGAGAGAACAATCAGATGGCCTGCACCGTGCATACCTATTCAAGATTCATGGGGAAAAGTAAATTACAACTGTCCATCGAAGCCTAAGTAAGTCAGAACTCTGTGCCACGAACGCGGCGCGGCACCCCGGCCTCCACCCCGCCAGCCTTATTAGGTACCTATCTATGCATGTACATACGGAGTACCTTGCTGCTGCTTCGTCCCGTCGCTGGCTGCTGCAGACCGAGCTTCGATCCCTCTCCCTTAGCAAGCGACGTCATCGACGGTTTCAACCCTTTACGCAGGATTTCAGCTCGTTGCTCTTGCTCCTGCTCTTAGGGCTGGCAACGGTACAGAGTAAACTCAGACCCAACACGACCAATCTTTCTACCAGGTGACTTCTCGACTTACCTGGTTTCAATTCCGCACCGGTCCATCCCCTTTCCTAGAAGTTCGCATCAACTGCAAGACCAAGCGTCATGTCGTCCTCAGGAAGCGCTGTTGCTTCTCAAGCCAGCAGTGGGAGCTGGTCAGCTTTTCTCAAGGTACTAAAACATACTAGGGCCCGAAAAGGTCGAAACGTTACCAATGCATCTGTCGCTAACACTGCATGGTCTGACCAGTCCATTGCCTCATTCAACGGCGATCTATCTTCCCTGACTGCTCCTCCGTTCATCCTGTCGTCGCAGTCTCTCACCGAATTTTCCTCATACTGGGCGACTCATCCTTCCCTTCTCATCGCGCCTGTTGCCGAGCCTGATGCGGCCAAGCGAGCCTTGTTAGTGCTAAAATGGTTTCTTTCGACGCTGAAACATCAGTATGCCAGTCGAAGCGAACAATTTGGAAACGAGAAAAAACCACTGAATCCCTTCCTTGGCGAACTATTCACGGGCTCATGGGTTGACGAGGCTGGAGAGACGACTCTCATCTCCGAGCAAGTCAGCCATCATCCTCCTGCAACTGCCTACTGCATTCAGAACAAGAAATCAGGCGTCCAACTAGAAGGGTACAATGCCCAGAAGGCGACATTCAAAAGCACTATTATCGTCAAGCAGATTGGACATGCTGTGCTGACGATTCCTGTTGGGTCTGGCGACAACATGCAGCAAGAACGCTATCTCATCACACTCCCCTCGCTTCACATCGAGGGTTTGATATTTGGTGCCCCCTTTGTCGAGCTTGACGGGTCGACTTACATCTCCAGCTCCAGCGGCTATACTGCCAAGATCGACTATAGCGGCAAGGGCTGGCTGTCGGGGAAGAAAAACACCATTCTTGCCACCCTCTATCCCACCGGCAAAGAGAAAGACGTGTTATACAATGTCACTGGGCAATGGACTAAGGAGTTCGAGATCTACGAAGGCTCGCCAAAGAAGAACTCGTCTGCCACATTGATAGCCACATACGATGCTATAGGGACTGCGCAATCGGAGCTCAAAATTGCTCCGGTGGAAAAGCAATATCCTCTTGAGTCCCGACGCGCGTGGGCCAAGGTTGCCGAGGCTATTCAGGCCGGAGATATGGACACCGTTTCTGCAGAAAAGGGCAAGATTGAGCAGGCTCAACGCAATCTACGTAACAAGGAGAAAGCGGAGAACCGCTCTTGGGAACGCCGTTATTTCTCAGCAGTCACAGGAGAGGATGAGACCCTCAAAGCCCTAGGGCAAGTCGCAGGAGTTGCTCTCAATGGCGATCAGGACAAGACTGGCGGCTTGTGGCGATATGATGCTGCCAAAGCGAAGAACGTGGCAGCCCAGACGCTCACGAGCGAGCAACTGCGGGAAATTGAGAAAGAAGTCCTTGGTCATTAATTCGTTTGTCCCGTCCACAGTCAAGTAGCATAGGTTATGGAGAATTTGTACTAATACACAGTCATGGCATTATTGATTCGGTAGTTACGGCCCAACCTTAGACACGCTCCATCAAATCCCCAATCCCGCCAAACTATCAACTCTAAATTCCCAATTCTTTTTGCCGCAACGCCCATTACACCTCAAAACCATACCCAAAGAAGATAGAACTTCGTATGCAAGTATTTTGACCTACTGCTTTAAAACATTCTCCTCGTTGGTCATCTCGTAGTCTAGATCTTCACTGAACTTCAGTCACGTCTTTCTCTTCTTTGGTTGAGGCCTTTGGGGGTCATGACTCATGAGGTCTTCCATTGGCTTGCGCCTTTCGTTCGCGGTAGAACGTTACGGAATCCTGTGAGGATTGCCGCTCACCCTTTTTTGTCTTTCGTCTTGTCCTTTGTTTACTTCTACCTAGTTACAAGTGAAGGCCCCACATCAACATCGGGGTCTTTCCAGCGTCGCGCTCGATGATATAGTCATGAAAAGAGGCGAAAAAAGGACTGAAACGCGTAAGCGGCAGGTCAAGATAACGGAATGCGAAATGCTATCTTCTTTGGGCATGGTTTTGAGGTGTAATGGGCGTTGCGGCAAAAAGAATGGGAATTTAGAGTTGATAGTTTGGCGGGATTGGGGATTTGATGGAGCGTGTCTAAGGTTGGGCCGTAGGTAGTCTCTTCGCGATCGATCTGACGCGACGCTCTTGCTATTGTGCCTCTTATCGTGACATTGCACACAAAAATGGCCTATGACGCCCGAGAGTGCGCCAAGAGCTTGCTCCGAGATCGAAGATGGCGCAGTGTTACACTTATGTGACCCTGACGGTCACACAGCACTTCGAACAATGGAAAAACAGAGCTTGCTACATGCAGATAAAGGTTTTAAATTTTCGCAATCGATTTGGGATGACTCGACTACACCCAAGAGGCTACCTCAAACCGTTCCATCGGTATTGAAGCGTCATATTCCATTTTTCCTTCTCCTTCTCTTTTTACTGTGTTTGTGTTTGTTTTGTTTCTCTTAAATGGACGACTGCGAACTCCTTCCATCCCAAAATAATGCATCACTACATAGTCGACGTTTACAGCTGTCCGACGCAGTTGAAGTCCTTGAGAGCTTCAGTGACACGGGCGGACATAGTCTTTTCACCCTCACGGACCCAGACACGGGGCTGTTATTTCTGGAGTTAGTACAACCAAGGGTTCTATCAAGGGTGTGTGGTGTTTTTGTTATGGGTGTCTTTCGGGGAAGGAGAGAACAAATGGTTTGCACTTACGTCAAAGAACTTCTTGTTGGGCTTGTCTTCGCCATCAGGGTTGCCGACGGGGGTCATCAGGTAACCCTTCTTGTTCAACATGTAGTCGCGAATGCCAGCCATGTAGGCAAACTGCATGTCAGTGTCGACGTTGACCTTGACGACACCGTGACCAATCGCGTCGAGGTACTCTTGCTTGCTGGAGCCAGAGCCGCCGTGGAAGACAAAGTAGACAGGCTTGTCATCCTTGGAGCCAAGAGCAGCCTTAACATGAGCCTGGTGCTTGCCTAGCAGCTCTGGGTGCAACTTGACGTTGCCGGGCTTGTAGACTCCGTGAACATTGCCAAAGCCAGCGGCGATAGAGAAGTATGGGGAAATGGGAGACAGAGTGTTGTAAATGTTGAGAATGTCCTCAGGCTGTGTGTAAAGAGAAGCGTTGTCGACCTCCTCGTTGTTGACGCCATCCTCCTCGCCGCCAGTGATGCCAATCTCCATCTCGAGCCACTGCTTCATGGGAGCAGCGCGCTTGAGGTATTTGGCCGTGGTCTGGACGTTCCAGTCAACGGGTTCCTCGGAGAGATCGATCATGTGAGAGCTGAAGAGGGGTTCGCCGTGAGTCTTGAAGTAGGCCTCGTCCGCGTCAAGCATGCCGTCGAGCCACGGCAGCAGCTTCTTAGCACAGTGGTCGGTGTGCAAAATGACGGGGATGCCGTAAGAGGGAGCAATGGATCGAATGTAAGTGGCACCGGCGACGGCACCGGCGATGGAAGCAGCTTGGTCAGTGTTGCTTACGCCCTAGATAGCCCGTGATCAGCTTCCGGTCCAGCAGTACCACAGGGACAGGGAATGCATTTTATGTACCTTTCCAGCGAAGTAAGCAGCACCACCCTGTGACATCTGCAGAATGATGGGAGACTTGGCATCGCGAGCGGCCTCGAGAGAGGCAACGACGGTGGACGAAGAAGTCACGTTCTGTGTTGATAAAAAGAGTGAAATGTTAGCCTCCAGATCCTTCCATTGCAATTTGCAGTCGGATGAGATTGGGGGTGACGGGCCGCACGTACGATGGCAGGGACAGCAAATTGCTTCTCACGAGCATACTGGAAGAGTCTCAGGACATCATCGCCAACGATGACACCAGACTTTCGGCTCAGAACACCAGTGACACCCATTTTGACAAGATGTGTAGCGTAGGACGACGAGAGCTTAATTGAGCTTCAAGCTTCGGATGCTACGTCGGGAATTTTAGTCAGTATATGAAGTAGTACTCAGAGCAATTCTTGACAAAGTAATAGAGTACGAACAGTTTTTCGAGTTCGCGATTGTAAGTTGAGGTGACGTGTTGGTTGTCAGCAAGCTCAAAGCGGGTGAAAATTTATTAGGGGATGGAGGGGTATTAAGCACAACGTTGGCAGTAGGCGCGGGCTTTTCAGAGCACGCAGAGCATCACAGCAAGGAAGGGCATGGAGGGGCGCCAACGAGGATCTCGTGTTTGCACACCGTGGGACCGCCGAGGATCCAGATTTCTTTGCTTGCCAATTGGCGCAGACATGTACGGAGTAAGTAAATTAGGTACCCTGGCCTTGATCCTTTGGATTCCAACGGACTGGTGTTTGCCTTGGCAACAACCTCTAGGCTCGACAGGCCACTGAGCCGTTAACATTTGTTGGACAGCCTGGTTGGGCTGCGCCGCTTGGCAGACCTGCGTCATGATCTCCTGCTTTGGGCTTCTTGTAAGTTGTCCATGGTGGGGCATGTACTTACCTAAGGTTCCTAAAGGTACATATATTCGTAGATAAGGAGGGGCTCAACAACTTGCGTTCAGACATTCGAATGTCACCGGTGCGTGAGAAAACAAGAAAGATACAAGAGCTGCACAGCAGAGACGCTGTAGAAGCTGTTGAAAAGGGATTCAACTTCGGGCGAGGAACGTCGCTTGTAGGGGGACGGCGGGGGGCAAGATGCCCGGCCTTCTGGTCTATCGTGGTCATATCTTAGGTACTCCGTACTTGATTGCTCTCAGCTCCCCGTTTTATTATAGCCGACGACTTGTGAGCAACCAACGGAAATATGCGTGATGCTTTGCATGAGCATTATTTCTTGTTGTCCATAGCTGATCGGCAATGGAACAGCCCGCAACAACAGCCCACCAAGCGCACGAGTTGGCTCGATGCTTAGTCATCAAAAGGGTGCCGTGCTTTCTACGAGACAGAATATCAGATGCGCCAGGACGAGCCTATCTCCTCATGCTGGTCAGTGTTCGGAATGGAGTCATCGCAGACTCACACTTCGTTGCTTGGCCTCGACGCTCTTTTCGACAATCCACTTTTCGCCGGCGGTATTGGCCTCGCTTCATTAGGCGCGGCTGCCGCGTTTGCTCGCAAAGGTGCCGTTACAGCCTTCGGCGCAATCCGGCATCGATTGCTCGTCAACGTTGAAATTAGTAAACAGGATCCTGCCTATCCGTGGATCTTAGCATGGCTCTCACAGCCTCGCGAACACACCGGCATAATCGCCTCACGCGTTACCCGGATCCATAACTTGTCAGTCACGACTGCAACCTCAAATGCTCGAGGCCATGGCGGGAGTGGACCTGTGAATGCCAGTTTTTTCCTCCAGCCTGGCTATGGACGACATATTGTGAAATTCGGCAGTGCTTACATTGCTGTCAATCGAGAAAAGCACAGCACCGCCAACATGAATACGGGCGAGCCACACGAAATTCTCCAGCTGACCGCTCTCTGGGCACATCGGCACGCATTCGAGGGCATTTTTGCTGAAGCACACAACCTAGCTGCCAAAGCCAACGAAGGCAAGACTATTGTGTACTCCGCCAGAGGAATGGACTGGACGCCTCTGGGTGACCCGCGGAAGAAACGACCACTTGGCTCTGTAGTTCTGGACCTCGGGATCAAAGAACGACTCGTCACAGACGTCAATGATTTCCTTGCCCGTCAGCAATGGTATGTCGATCGAGGCATTCCGTACAGACGTGGATATCTCCTATTCGGCCCTCCCGGCAGTGGCAAGAGCTCGTTCATACAAGCACTAGCGGGAGAACTCGACTTTGGCGTAGCCATGATAAATCTCAGCGAGATGGGCATGACTGATGATAAGCTAGCCTATCTATTGACGAAGCTACCAAAACGATGTCTCCTTCTTTTGGAAGATGCGGATGCCGCCTTTGTGAACCGTCGACAACGTGATGCTGATGGATATAATGGTGCCAATGTCACATTTTCTGGACTACTGAATGCGTTGGACGGTGTTGCCGCGGGTGAAGAACGCATAGCGTTCCTTACTACAAATCATATAGATCGACTGGATCCAGCCTTGATTCGGCCTGGCCGTGTTGATATGATGCTTCGTATAGGAGAAGCAACCAGATATCAAGCAGGAGAGATGTGGGACCGCTTTTATGGCGACCAAGACGTCACCAGCACCGGCAAAGAGCAATTCCTAAGTCGGCTGGATGCGCTGGGGCTTTTCGGAACATATCCAGACGGATCTCCTTCCAACAGACACACCAGTACTGCCGCTATCCAAGGATTGTTTCTATTCAACAAGGTCGATATGCAAGGAGCGATAGACATGGCCGAGGGACTAATCCCTCAAAACTTCGAGGCAGCAATTGATGTCAAAGTGTACGATAGCCATAAAGACTCGCCGCGTTGAGGCGAACATGCCAGCACGAGATGAGAAAAAGGCAACGACGTATGTACGACGTACTTGTCGACTTCAGTAGCCATCTCGCGGTGTCAGCTACCTTCAACCCCCTTTAGTATGGATGCAATACCACAATGGAACATGGATTTGGGGCGTTTGGGCCATTCAAGGATATCGCTTGTATTAGTCGTAAGGGGAAAGGGATCTACAGCTGGCTGCATCCTCAATTCTTCACACATATAGCCGCATGTGCTCGTCCAAGGGAAACGGTGATACCTACATCACGAAACTTGGAAAATGGAACTTGCCTGTCATGTCTAGCACAGAAAGAGGCAACAAAGATCAAGACCTAAACTCTATGTATCGATGTTTGCCATCACAGATCTCTAGTTTCGTTGTGTCCAGCACACAACGTTGCGCACGAGAGACACTCCGCCTTGAGGGTATGAATAACAAGTTGCCTATACGTATTTGGCGAGAGGTTGTCTCAAAGGAAGGCAATTCCATGGTGTCACAGTGGGCACTGGTGGCAGGATGGGAGGAGATGTAGTCCCCCTCATGCAGCATACCTAGATCGCGAAAAACGGACGCCGCTTCGGGATATTCGGGCAGCTTTCGGCAAGTAAGGAGACGTTGCCTTGATGTGACAAGCATGCCCAATTTGGGTGCAACTTTCATTGGATGTAGGCATGCGCATAATCGGGCATGGCGAGGCCTTCGTCAAGATCTTCTTGGCTTGGAAAGCGCTTCATGATTGCGAGAACAAGTTCACATGCAAGGGGAAATTTGCCTCTTTCAATTGGCCACTAGACCCTCGGCGTATGACCTTCTTCCACCAATTCTTATAAGCTCGATTGAAGGCGTCATGATGAAAATTGAAAGACAAAAGAACGCTCATCAGTAGAAAGCATGGACTTTTTCGTCGTCGTTCAAGCATACTCTAGGTGACTCGAGCCACTCGAGCTTCATACACAATTGTAGCTCACCCAGGTATGTATCTAAAAGACGGGGTCGCCAGCTCAGGCCTGTCGCGTGCCGGGTAAAACTCCTTTCGAAATACATATGTACTAGAATTTAGCGGACCAAGGCCATCAGACAGTTAAGAAGATTCAAAGATGATACGCATGGCGTTTGAGTGTCGCTCCAGGTGAAGACGAAACTTCAAGCTTTGTGCAGGGCACATCAACGCTCTAGCGATATACGTCGCCGCAACCAGCAGCTCTTCGCATCGCGTGATAACAAGTCAGGAATGCTTGGTTGAAAAAAGGCCCACGCTGCCCCCCCGAATGAGAATTAGCCGATCAGAAGGCATGCCCGCACGTGGGACACAGACATGTTCCGTCCCTCTTTCTGAGCACATCCTAGCTCTCCTAGCTTCGACGCCATCCGGCTCTTTTTAATCGCCACTTAAAATGCCATCCGTGGATCTGTGGCGCTCTGTCGCGATGACGTGCTACTGCGAGTTGAGCCTTTTGCTTCAGGCCAGTTCCGTAGTTCCCGTTCCATATGCATCTATGTATTGGATCTTCAGCTAACCTGAATATAATGAGTACGATTATCAATATCTGAAGATTCACCGATTGATGTTTTCACGTCAATTGGCGTTCGCAATCGTCATTCAGAGTGCATGATTAGATCGACTCTGTCTAGTCTCTTCGCAGCCGTTGACCGCTACCTTTTTTTTTCTCGGAATCTCCTCTTTGGCCATTCCCGGTTCCTTTCTCCCTCTCTGCCTTTCAGCTCGCCAAAAAGGCCCTCCTTCGTCTTTGCGCATGCTATCTGCAATCCTAGACTCCTAGACTCTCACACTCGCAGATCCCGAGTCGCGGGCAACGTCCCGCGCCAGCGCCATGCCATCGCGTTCTCACAAGGCTGCTGATGAGGTCGCCGCCGAATCTCATCAGGACGACGGCTCAATTGACAGACACGATGACGAATTGGGTCATGCACGCTTCCATGGGCATGCTACGCGACACGATGGTGATGTGAGCGATGGCCGTCTGATGGACCCAGATTCTGGTGTGAAGCGAGGTCTTAAAAATAGGCATCTGTCCATGATGGCCCTGGCTGGCATCATTGGCCCTGGCTTGCTAGTCGGCGCAGGCGGCGCATTGAGTAATGGTGGCCCTGCATCGTTGCTCATTGGATTTAGTGTAATTGGTATGTTACTATGCTGGAGTCATTGCTCTTGTAGTAGTGTTTTGTTTTCATGATCATCATTTTTCATCTTATTCGTGAGAGATATGGGATGACAGAGTAGCAGAGGTCAGGGGAAGAAGGGTGGCTGCTAAATGTTTGCATCATATAGGCTTGATTGCGTTCTCCATCATGCAGTCACTTGGTGAAGTGACAACGCTGTTCCCCGCAGGCGGTTCTTTCGTCTCTCTCGCCGAGCGCATGGTCGACAAGTCCTTTTCCGTGGCTGTGGGCTGGAATTACTTCATCATCTGGGCCGCCGTATTGGCTAATGAGTATAACGTCATTTGCAGCATTCTCACGTACTGGGTGCCAAGAGTTCCACTTTGGGGCTTCTTTCTGATATTTTGGTTCATCTTCACGGGGTTCCAACTTCTAGGCGTGGAAGCCTTTGGAGAAGCCGAGTTCTGGCTGGCCCTCTTCAAGATCATCGGCCTCACAGCGTACTTCATCTTCTCCATCATCTACGCCGCCGGCGGCTTGGTCGGCCAGAAAGAGCCACTTGGATTTCAATACTGGCACGACCCTGGGGCGTTCAACCGCAAGGGGTTTCGAGGCGTCGCCACCGTCTTTGTATTCTGCTCCACATTCTATGCTGGCGTGGAATCCGTGGCCGTCGCGGCGACTGAAACGCGAAACCCGGGGGTCGCCGTTCCTCAAGCAGTCCGGCAGATATTCTGGCGCATCATTTTTGTGTATCTGGGCTCGGCTTTTTTCTTCGGCATCACCTGTCCCGCAAACGCGGAAGAGCTGGTGAACGGGGGCGCAAAGGCATTGCAGAGTCCCATGACTATTGCAATCCAGACTGCCGGCTGGCAAGGAGGTTCGTGTAGTCGGAATATGCAGAGGATGTCATTCCATGCTTCCTCCCTGTTCCAGTAAAATAAAAGAAGTATAGACATAACATTGCTAACCTCTACTAGGCGTCCATCTTATTAATGCTTTCATTCTCATTACGTGCTTGTCGGCGGTCAACTCATCTATCTACATCGGCTCTCGGACTATATTCTATATGGCGCAGTCTGGAAAAGCTCCTCGATTTGTTGGTAAGACAGACAAGCGTGGTGTGCCCATCTGGGCAATTGTCATCACCAACGCCGTCGGCTCCATCTCCATGATGAATGTCTCTACAGGAGCATCTAAAGCGTACAGTTACATAGTCAACCTGTCCGGCGTCAGCACGTTCCTGGTATGGGGAAGTATCAGCCTGATCCATATTCGCTTCCGCCGCGCTTGGGTCGCGCAGAATCGCAAGCTGAGCGAGCTTCCGTTCAAGGCCATGTGGTATCCCTACGTGGCATATTTTGGCTTGGCAGCCAACATCTTCCTTGCTCTTGTTCAAGGATGGACAACGCTTTCTCCTTTTGACGCGGGCGCGTTCGTGGATGCCTATGTTCTACTGCCCCTCTTCGGAGTCATCTACTTGGCGTGTAAGCTGTATTGGAGAGGCAGCGACAAAATGAAGCACGGCTGGGAGATTGATCTCGACAGCGGGAGAAGGACCGACTTGGACGGCGGCAGTATTGTGTTGGAGGATGAACATGTTGGCGAAGGCCAAAAAGTCCCTGCATGGAAACGACTATGGGCTGCATTATGAAGAAGGGTTGAGACGGTGAGGAAGATTCGAAGAAAACAAGGAGAGAACAGATACATACACATGAAATTTACGAGCTGTGTATATAGTAGAGCGGCGATTGAGCATGCGTGCGAACAAGCAGATGGCAGTGATGCGAACAGGCGGCCCGTGATGGGAAAAAATCTAGGCTTGAGGCTTTAAATGGCGTAGATGCTGAACGCTCCCCTGCGTTGACCTCTTTTGTTTCCTAGTTTTCTTGCGTCGAAGAAAATGTTAAGCAACATGAGAACTTCCTGCAGCCCAGTCGCAGCATATAATAATGCAATTTCTTGAGCAATTTGGGGGGCATAATGGTGGTGTATATTTGACTAAAGAGCTAGGTCACTCGAGGAGTGAGAAGGTGGAAAATATGTGCTTC
>SRPO01000281.1:0-31795 GCA_018360065.1 Claviceps pazoutovae
TTTTTTTTGAAAACAAATCTCTGATGGTAATGAAAGGTTGCCTATTTATATCTGTTTGAAGACGTCGCATATCCTGTTTGAAAGCTTGAACGGGCGCCCTCGCCCACAACTTGCCAGAAGGTGAGATGCCCCAATCTTGATTAGTGAAGCGTTTTCAGATTCAGTACACAAAGTTCCTGGACATCCTCTTCAATCGCGATATGCGCGGATGATCTGCCTGCTGAAATGGCTCAACACGCGCGATTCCTCGTGCGAGGCGTCGTATGCTTGCGGCATGGCATCTAAGGGCATTGCGGTGTCGCCGTCACTGCTAGAAGGTATGTAATGACTTCTGACTTGGTACAGGACGAAGGTGCATTGACGAGATTGTGAGTTTCTTTAACGACCCCACGTAGCAAGTTGTAACAACCCACCCTCAACTACTTCACAGCTTTGAGTGCAGCCAGCTCACCAATGAATAAGACGGTGCAAAATACATGAACTATACTCTTATATGTATCGTGAGACAGCTCTGGTTTTCCTGGTCGATTTTGGGCAAGAATCGATAAGTGCAAGCATCAAGACGTTGGAGGATACATCGATCAGTGATGTCAACTCGAACAAGTGTTATTGCTGCTCACTGCCCTTGCCAATTCGATGCACTCGATTGCCCCCATTACCATGTTCGATAACTTGAAATTTGCGCATTCTATTGACGAATAGTATCATAAACCGCTTCAACAACCGCCAGCTATCAATGGTGATAGCCGGATCACTCTGGCTTATGTGCGTACACAATCTGGCAGAGCATGTAGCTGTGAACCCTGGGGTTACGAATCGCCTTACGCAAAGTCGCAAGCCAGACGTGGTACTCATCTGCTGGTTTCTGGAGAGTCTGCCAAAGCATCTGCGTGTAACCTGACAATCAGAGCCTAGAGGTGAGAATCGTTCATGCTTTCAAAAAGAAGTTGTACGAGAGGATGGTAGAGGATGTCCTACCTTGAAGGTCGTTCTCTAAAGCCGCTTTAAGAAAACGCCCGACTTCAGCGAGTTTAGGATCCTTTGGCCAGAGACCAACAGGAATCTAATGGCAAGTCATTCCATTGTGATCTCCAAAAGGCGACGGATGACAGCACCAACCTTGTATCGAACCACTTTTTTCTCGACGTATCCAGCCTCATCAAATGCCTGTCGCTGTAGGTCATGTACGAAGAAGGGACGATTCAAGATTTCGCCAGCCTCTCGAAATAGGTCTCCAAACGAGGCTAGAACAGGTTCTAGGTCGGTAGTTCCGTCGTCGCTGCGATAGTTCACATCCATCTCAACAGACTGTACCCATCCTCCTGGCGCACAGCATCTGTAGGCGTCTTTTAAGAGAGCGGTCCAATCTTGAATACCACCCATGATATAGCGGATATGGATGAAGTCAAAATAATTGGCGTTCCAAGTCCACTCGAGTCCGGCGTCATCTATTTCAAAGCGTAGGTTTGGCGGAACCCACTGCGGTTGGCACGGGGATAGATCTGTACCGATGACTGAAGCGTTTGGAAACCGGTCGGCAAATTCACTGTTCAACGTTTTTCAGCATTTGCATATGTGCGGTTAAGTTTCATGGGGCCTGACATTGCCCAGATGCCTGATGGACTAGTCAGCGACTGCGAATTCAGACTTGTAATCATGTCTCGAGTCGAGTACTACTCACCGGATCCCGTTCCAACATCAATCACCCGCTAAGACGAGTCGCTCGATTAATAAGAGTTTTAAGATTAGGAAAAAGAGTCTTCAGTGCTTTTGAAAGTGCTCAGCAGACTCGTACGTGAACTTTATCTTTCTCAAGGGGTGCCAGGAACAGCTGGTCATCAAGAAGGATCTTCATGTAATGATGGCTTGCGTTCACGTTAGCGTACTGTTCCGCCGCAACGGCAGATGCGCTGAATAAGTGATGAATAGTACCTCAATTCCACCGATTCGAGCTGCTGGTTGTCGTTGGGAATAAAATAGTTGGTCGCGAACTTATCGCTATGGTAGGTGCGTCCATGACGTCGACGATATTCGAGGATGCTAGATGAAATGGAGGCGGTGGAACTCTGGCTGCGATCGATCATCAGAAAACTAGAATGCCACTGTGATTGTGAGGGAGACAAACTCTTCGGAGTAAACAGAATCGAGGTCATTTTGATCGTCAGCCTGAGTGTTCCATTAGTGTCTATATCTTTCATCCTGAGGCTATTCTCATTTCTTGGCTCACGGGGACGTCCTCCGCAGTGATCAGGTCGTCCTCAGCATGAGGTGGACCCTGCTGATTTGGTTGTGCTATAGACATAATAGAAGAAAGTTGAGAGATATGGAAGCAAGCTGGAAACAGGGCGGACGGGACCTTGGCTAATAAATGTGTATAATGGGTGGAGTGTTGATGAAGCCAAGACGTCATCTCACCAAGTGCTGAGGAAGGTTTCGCCTGTTGGGCTTCAGGCTAGTACCTTGAGGCTTGCAATGTCACGCAATCCGAGACAATGGCCGGGTATTTCGCGGTTCATCCTAGCCGTCGCGATTCCTACATAATAGTGGTACGTCAAGTGATGCGCCCATACATGTCAGCATTGAGCAACGTCATAGAATATTCTGGCCGACAGATTTTCTTTTCCGTCACGGAAACTGCAACCAACACAATAAAATCCTTTTCGCCATGGACAAGCGGTAAGGCTAACAACTATCCCAGTAATTGTAACGGCCGTCTGCCATAGATGATAGCACCGGCCATCGCGTGTCGCGGGACCTGTACGGTCTCGAATTATCGTGTGCGAAATAAAAATACATTGTCCATGCACCATAAATCGCCATGCCTTTAGTTGCTAATCGTTGTCCTGGTGTAAGCCTTTCACCGTACCGATACTAGCGTCAACTCCCTAATTGTCTACGTGCTTTGTGACAAGTGCAGGCAGTAAGTCATAGGTAAGATTGGAGCAACGTGAGTTTTGACATTACGAAAGAGGAGTAAGGCCTTGTGAGTTAAGTATCAGCCTGATATTCCTATGTGGCAACCACCGGCTGGATCACTCGGGCTTGCGTCCGTACACAACAATGAACATGGACAATCATGTAGCTGGGAGAAACTGCAGTCATAATGTGTGGCAACGGCGTTCAGAACTTCAGTACATATTTAGGTCATCCGTACCCTGGAGTCTGGGCCCAATTAGCAATTGCCTACTTGATAACATGCAGGCACTACCGTTACGGAAAACGTAGCCGAATTGGAGCGGTACGCAGAGCGCTCAAAGAAAAGAACTTGAGCGGTAAGATGAACGTGATTTTCGTTCAGCGCGCGATTGACGACATCTACATATCAGATGCACCACACTGCAACAGCTAAATCACTCGGGCTTCCGTCCATACACAGCATGCACAATCATATAGCTGTGAACCTTGGGGTTACGGATCGCCTTCCGCACAGCCGCGAGCCACGAAGGGTACTCGTCTGCTGGTTTTTGGAGGCTTTGCCAAAGCATCTGGGTGTAACCTAATGATCAGAGGTATGTTGTGAGTTTTTGTAACATCTACCAGTCGCAGAATAAGGTGATACCTTCCTTCCTTACCTTCAAGGTCGTTCTCCAGAGACGCTCCGAAAAATCGCCCGACTTCAGAGAGTTTAGGATCCTTTGGCCAGGGACCAACAGGAATCTAATATCGAGTCATTCCCTTTCTGAACTTTCAAGGTAAAGCGTGATAGCACATACCTTGTATCGGACCACCTTTTTCTCGACGAAGCCGGCGTCGTTAAATGCCTGTCGCTGGATGTCTTGCAAGAAGAAGGGACGGTTCAAGACTTTGCTAGCGTCTCGTAAAAGCTCTACTGACGAGGCCAGAATAGGTTCCAGCCCAGTGGTCCCGTCATCGCTGCGATACTCCGCATCAACCTCAACAGACTCTACCCATCCCCCTGGCGCACAGCATCTGTAGGCTTCTTTAAATAGGCCCTTCCAGTCTCCAATACCACCCAAGATATTGCGGATGTGAATGAAGTCAAAACAGTCGTTGTCCCAAGTCCACTCGAGCCCCGCGTCGTCTATTTCGAAGCGGACATTTGGCGGAACCCACTGCGGTTGGCACGGGGACAGATCCGTACCGATGACCGAAGCATTTGGAAACTGGTCGGCAAATTCACTGTTCGACATTCGTCAGATTGAGAAAGTTTGTGATTTGGTTTGTTTGTGCCGTACATTGCCCAGATGCCTGAAGAACGCGTCAGCGAGGGTGCTCTGTAGTGGAATATGGAGTTCGGACGACTGCTCACCGGTTCCCGTACCAACGTCAAGCACACGCTACGGATATCCGCCAAATTAGTAATTGTTAAAGAAACTTTCATGATTCATTTTCTCCGAAAGCGTCTAGCAGACTCGTACATGGGCCTTGTCTTTCTCAAGCGGTGCCAGGAACAACTGGTCGTCAAAAAGGATCGTAAAGGAGTGGTAGCTTGCATTTAAATTAGCAGATTACCCCCCCAAAAAAATGCTCAGCCGTTACTAGTACCTTAGTTCCACCGATGCAAGCTGCTGGTCGTCGTTCGGAAGGAAATAATTGGTCGTAAACTTATCACTGTGATAGGTGCGGCCATGGACACGACGGTACTCGAGGACACTGGATGCAGCGGAGGCGGTGGAATTTTGCCTGCGACAAAGACTCGAGAGTCAGAACTTAGAAGAGAGCAAAAAAATAAATAAAACAAAATCAATTATGTAGGTCACAAACTCTTCGCAGAAAACTGAATCTCTGTCATTACGATCGACAGCCTATTTGTTGCATTAGTCTCCATCTGTGATTCAACGCGACGCGGTAACTGGTTTCAGGCTTACGGGAACGTCGTCCACAGGAATCAGGTCGTCCTCGGTAATGGTATGAGGTTTACTCCGCTGATTAACTTGTGCTGTAGACATGATATACAGATGGAAATTGTAAGAGCTACCATGGAGCTGTGAATAGGTCAGCGGGACGTTAACTATTAAGTACCTAAGGTAAGAACAAGGAGTGACATGAGGAGTGGAGTGTCGAAGAAGCCGAGACATCATCTCACCATAAGCTGAGCAGTTTTCCCATACCTACATACCTATTAAGCTTCAGTCGTGCAGCAGTATGAAGTAAGTACTCCGCACATTATAAGGTAGCGCCATCTGAGACAACGGTGGGTATGTCATGTTTTCGACAGCAGGATCTTACATACAGTAGGTACCTAGGTAGGTATGTAAAGTCAGGCGCCACGCAAGGCAAAACCTCAACTTCACAAACGAATCGCTGGTTCCGGTAGAGACGACTCATCACGAAAGTGATACTCCGTAAGTAGCTGCTCACGAATTGTTAAGGCTATGCAGGGCGTCAGGACCGTTGGACGGTTGGGAGAGCCGAGACCATCGAATGACCCACGGGCCACGGCGCTTCTCACTACTGCAGCACACAGTTATCACCTTTTGAACGGCTATGGAAATGTGACTGACCAATTCATTGTCATGAAAGAACATTCGGACGGGGAAAGTACAGTCTAACCCCGCTAAAAAGATCCGCCACAAAACGATATTCGCACATTAATGATAATTTTGGGCCTCATTTTTTGAAATCCCTAACAGAAAAGCGATTTGATAAAACGATATTCCGATATAACGGTGGGCTCGAGGCCATTTAGCTAATATCGTTGTAGCGGGGTTAGACTGTACAACTTGTTCAGTTCCAAACGCCTGTCGCCGACCCGGCAAGGAGAAGTGGTAGACGACAAGTATCCAAGAATCAGTTTGTGAGCAATCGAATAAGGGCATATGGTATCGACTATCGAGTTCTCCTTGGTCGTACATTACCCAAATGCCTTTCAAACTGACAGTAAAGCTGGGGTTCGATTGAAACTGGGTAAATAATATTACTTACCCGTCCCCGTACCAACGTCAAGCACTCGCTAAACATATTTTAGTCACTGATCGTAACTCGTGAAAAGGACTTTGATTATGGCCCGATTCAACTTTGCGTTTATCTCCGACTTTCTTATAGTTCTATCTGCTCAATATTTTGCACCGTTACCCTAAGCTAACCCTAACCCTCGCTATGGCTGCTCAAAGATGATGAGTTGGTTCATGAATGAAGCTGCGTCGCTTTCCGTGTACTGTTACGTATTCTCGACGAAAACCGTCATCTAGAATCTCAGATTTTACTAGATCATGGCACATAGCTGTTCACTTTACTATTTTGCTCAACTATATGAAAATCTGTAGACTGTATCCTCGTCGTATGCGGTATCTCTGCCGTCTATTGGGGCCTCTGCTCTGCGGCCTGCCCGAGTGCGTGGAGAGCATGAACGATGAAGATTCCGCATACCATCGTGTGTCATGTATGTATACCTATCTGACAGGCTCGACACTATCGTCAATTCTCCCATTTCTCACACAATCGGGCAGTGAACTTGCCCACCAGTTTCCCGGCCTTTTGAGTAACTGCCAGATATCATAAATTACTACGCGACGGCCAGATCACTCTGGCTTGCGTCCGTATACAACATGCACAATCATATAGCTGTGAACCCTGGGGTTACGGATCGCCTTCCGCAAATTCGCGAGCCATTCTTGATACCCATCTGCTGACCTTTGAAGAAGATCGTGCCAGACCATCTGGGTGTAACCTAATGACTAACATGAGAATTTTGGCGCACCGTCAAAATGATATAGCGAACAGGGAAATACCTTACCTTGGAGGTCATTCTCGAGAGCCGCTCCGTTCAACCGCCCAATTTCGGCAAGTTGACGATCTTTGGGCCAGGAACCAACAGGAATCTAGTCACAAGTCATCACTTCATGTCCTTCAGGCTTCAGAGATGAAGGAATATGGCACATACCTTGTATCGTACCGATCTTTTCTCAACGAAACCAGCCTCGTCAAATGCTTGCCGCTGTTCTTCTTGCACGAAGAACAAACGGTTCCAGATCTTGCCGCCCTCTCGAAATAGTTCTGCAAATGAGGCAAGAACAGGTTCCAGCTCGGTCGTCCCGTCATCGCTGCGAAACTCAACATCAACCTCAACAGACTCTACCCATCCTCCTGGCGCACAGCATCTGTAGGCTTCCTTAAACAGGCTTGTCCAGTCTTCAATACCACCCACGATGTAGCGGATATGGATGAAGTCGAAATGGTTGTCGTTCCAAGTCCACTCCAGCGTGGCGTCGTCGATTTCAAAGCGGACATTTGGTGGAACCCACCGCGGTTGGCATGGCGAGAGATCCGTACCGATGACTGAAGCACTCGGAAACTCGTCGGCGAATTCACTGTTCAGTTATGTGAGCATAGGGGCATATGTTATATGTAGAGTTCTCCGTGGCCGTACATTGCCCAAATGCCTTGAAAATTGGTCAGTGACGATGAGATGCAATGAGAACTGGGGTTGTACTTACCGGTGCCTGTACCAACGTCAAGCACCCGCTAAAAACATAATTTCAGTCAGAGATCGTAAAGGGACCTTGACTGCGTCTGAGCGCCTAGCATGGAGACACGTACATGGACCTTGTCTCTTTCGAACGGTGCTAGGAACAACTGGTTGCCAAAAAGTATCGTCAAGTAATGGTGGCTAGGGACCACGTTAGCTTGCGATTGCGCCGGTAAAGCGCTAGTGACTATCACCTCAGTTCCAACGATTCAAGCTGCTGGTCGTCGTTGGGAACAAAATAGCCGGTCGTGAACCTGTCACTATGATACGTTCGACCATTGATCTGACGATATTTGAGAATACTAGATGCAATAGAAGCGGTTGAACTTTGACTGCGGCAGATAGTCAAAACTCAGAAGTTAGAAGATTAAAACGAGCATCGAGACGTGGGGTGTGACTCATGAGGGGCGCATACTCTTGGGAGAAAAGAGAATCCACGTCCGTTAGATCCTGAGCCTGAAAATTTCGTAAGTCTTCGTATCTGATACATCCTGTGGTGACCTCAGGCTTACGGGAACGCCTTCCGCAGGAATCAGATCGCCCTCGGTATGAGGTGGACGTTCAACGTCCTGGTTCACTTGTCCTGTAGACATGATGTAAGAAAGTTGTGAGGGATGCAAAGCGAGCCATAACCAGATCGGGCGGGACCTCAGTAGGCATAAATATTTATGATTTGTGGAGTTTCCAGGAAGCCAAGACGTCATCTCACCATAAGCTGACAAAGGTTTCGCGTTATTGAACTTCAGTCCGGCAGCACCTACACAGCGGCATGGCGTACAATGGCTGGGTACGTCAAGACTCTTACAAACTCGATAAGTGTACCCAGGCAAAAACGTTCTTTACCAGGTACCTATGTATGTAGTAGGGCCTAGATCGAAGTGGTGACTTTGCCTAGAAGGCCCCGTTACTCCCGCCATTAAGGCTGCGCGCGACATCTTGATCGACCAAGATCGATCGCCCTCGCCGCGGCAACACTGAACGCCTTTCCATTAGGGCAGCTGCAGCTACCTAAGATATGATATCTCCATGTCCGCAGTCCATCGCCAGCTCACATCATTGAGGAAATTCGGAAAATTAGCTTACAGTGATGCTGGCCCAGGTTAGCAAAAGAGCTCCAACGACAGCGAAGAGCGAGCTGTTGTTGCGTATATTATCTGGCTTGGAAGAGCAAGATTTCGTCGCGCAAGCACCGTTCGCGAAGAGCTGCGCGTATTTCATCATCGCCCAAAACCTTGAAATCGAAGGAATTGGTATCGCATGGCGGCCTAGTAGATAAGAATTGCTATCGAGCGGTTATCAAATGGGTGCCTGAATACCTTAGGTATTCATGCGTCTACACATTTATTCACTACGCTGACACTGATGCAAAGCGAGGGATTTCTTGGTTTGGACGCTTTATTATTGGGGATCGTCACGCGTGTGAGGCTGAAGCCAGCCTCGTCAAGTGCTTTTCGCTGTTGCTCTTGCACGAAGAACAGACGATTCAAGATTTTTCCGGCCTCTCGGAATAGCTCTCCCCATGAGGAAAGAACAGGTTCTAGCTCGGTCGTCCCGTCGTCACTGCGAAACTCAATGCCACATTCAACAGATTCTACCCATCCTCCTGGCGCGCAACATTTGTAGGCTTCTTTTAAAAGACCTGTCCAATCTTGAATACCACCCAAGATATAGCGGAGATGAATGAAGTCGAAATGATTGGCGTTCCAAGTCCACTCGAGCGTCGCGTCGTCTACTTCGAATTGGACGTTTGGTGGAACCCACTGCGGTTGGCACGGGGACAGATCTGTACCGATGACTGAGGCATTTGGGAACTGATCGGCGAATTCTCTGTTCAATGCGTGAGCACGCGCATATATTCTGAAGTTGAAAGACTCGGCCCTCACATTGCCCAGCTGCCTGATCATTGGTTAGTGATAGAAAGCGCAATGAACACTCGTTTGCCGGTTCACTACTCACCGGATCCTATACCGATGTCAAGAACCCGCTAAGACCATTCGCTCGATTAGTAAAACCTTCATTGAGAGCGCCTAGCAGATTTTTACATGAATCTTATCATTCTCAAGCGGTGCCAGGAATAACTGGTCGTCAAAAAGAATCGTCAAGTAATGGTGGCTAGTGATCACGTTAGAGCACCTTTCCGACGTGAAAGCAGACTGTCGCTCTTACTTCAATCTCCCTGATTCGAGCTGCTGGTCGTCATTTGGGATGAAATAGTTCGTCGCAAACTTATCGCTATGACAGGTCCGGCCATGGCTTCGACGGTACTCGAGGATGCTAGATGCAACAGAGGCGGTGAAACTTTGACTGCGACTGGTTGTCAGGACTCAGAACCTTGAAATGGCCTGTGGATTCACAATTGTTAGGGGCACAAACTCTTCGGAAAAAAACAGAATCGGCGTCACTGGGACCATTAGCCTAGTTGCTCATTAGTATCGGATTCGATGCGCTCTGAGAAGGCAACCCAGACTTACAGGCATGTCATCTGCAGCAATCAGTATATACTCAATACGTGGTGGACTCTGCCTATGTGCTTGTGCTCACTGCTGGAGACATGGTATAACAAAGTCATGAGAGAACAAGGGAGCGATGACTAGGTCGGGGGGATTTTGGAGAATAAGTAGGTAAGAGGCCACAGTGGAGATTCAGGCAAGCCGAGATGCCATCTTGTCGTTGGAGACATTTGGCCCTTTCAAGCTTTACGGAGTCAACGTGCGGTACGGGAGTAGTACACCTTGCCATGCACGCCTCGCCATCGAAGACAACGGCCGGGACACCGTATCTTAGGCATCGCGATACCTAAGGTACTTCGTGAATTCCAAATTCTTCCAATCGATGCGTCACCGGAAGATACAGGCATCTTAAAGCGGAGTCCCGGAGATGCCCATCGAGCAGAAAGGTGAGGTCGTTGTTCAGGATAATGCAGGACGCATATAGGCGTTGACGTAGCCTTTGACCTTCCCTGGTATTAAGCATTCTTTTCCGCAGCAAGCAGCAACATCAGTATGACTCTTAGCGAGGAGCAGATGAAGAACGTTGGGAAGCCTCCCTCCGCTTAAAGACTTGCTGAATCTTTCTCCCGCCATCTTATGCGGCAGGCAAGGTGTCTTTGCCGACAAACCGAGTACAACGCCTTCTCATTCATTGTGCGCTTTTAAGGTGAAGCCCTGAAATCCAAGCTGGAGGTGTACAGATCACATAAACCCCCGTTGCAAGAATCGCAATACATACCACCGCATTGCGCCCATGTTGGACAGTCACATATGCGATGATCATATGATGAGGATCGCCACGACTTTCTCGCCAATCCTTCATTTGACCGCGACGTCTACCGCCATGAAATGCATGAATATCAACTTGGAATGGGATGCTTGCGAGCACTTTTTCTTTCTTCACGATTTACTGTTACTATTAGAAATTTAGAATCTTCTTCTATAAGAATATCGCGGGACTAGCACCGAAAATCACTGAGTCCAGCGTTTGTGCAACCAAATCGATTACGCGCCAGACACCCCGCGCAACTCTCCACTACATCGTGACTTTCCCTTGCGGACACCTGCCATCGCGCATCGCATTATACCCCATATGGTATCAATTCCATAATGAAATCCACTTTGCTTTGATCTAGATTACTTCATCTTATTATTCTTATTATAGTTGCTTATCATTGTGGCACGTTTCCCTCGTGTAAGACATTCACTGGACTGATAATAGCTTCAACTCTCCAATGGTCAGCGTATCGCCGTATACCCCAACTTACAACTTACAAGCGATAGCAGAAGGTAGCAGAGTTGGAGCTATATGCGTTTGAAGGATATTTTTGAGTCCGACTTATGAAACAAGAACAAACCCCTTTGAGCGAACTGCGGGATATTTCTGCGCGACGGCCAGATCACTCTGGCTTTCGTCCGTATACCACATGGACAATCATGTAGCCGTGAACCTTGGGATTACGGATCGCCTTCCGCAGAGTCGCCAACCAAATGTGATACTCATCTTCGGCTTTTTGAAGGCTTTGCCAAAGCATCTGGGTGTAACCTAATGATCAAAGGTGAGAATCGTTCGTTCTTTTCAAAGAGTAGTTACAGACAAAGGATGACGCCTCACCTTGAAGGTCGTTGTCTAGAGCCGCTCCAAGACACCGCCCGACTTCAGCGAGTTTAGAATCTTTTGGCCAGGGACCAACAGGCATCTAGTAACGAGTTATTATTTTGACGAAATTTCACTGGTAACAGATAACAGCACAAACCTTGTATCGAAACATCCTTTTCTCGATAAAACCAGCCTCCTCAAAGGCTTTTGGCTGTATCTCCTGCAAGAAGAAGGGGCGGTTCAAGACTTTGCCGGCCTCTCGGTATAGGTCTCCTGCCGAAGCAAGAACGGGTTCCAACTCGGTAGTTCCGTCATCGCTGCGTAACTCAACATCATACTCTGTAGACTCTACCCAGCCTCCTGGCGCACAGCATCTGTAGGCTTCTCTCAAGAAAGCTGTCCAGTCTTGAATGCCGCCCAAAATGTAACGGATGTGAATAAAGTCAAAATGATTGGCGTTCCAAGTCCAGTCTAGCGTGGCGTCGTCGATTTCGAATTGCACGTTTGGTGGAACCCACTGCGGCTGGCACGGGGATAAATCTGTACCAATAACTGAAGAATGTGGAAACTGGTCGGCAAAGTCACTGTTCAGTGTTCAGCGTGTGAGCACGTGCATATGTGGGAGTAAGGTTAGCCTTACATCGCCCAGATGCCTGCCAAGGTGGTTAACGACAGTAATCAAATTAAATGCGTGGTGGTAGATAGATCACTACTCACCGGATCCCGTGCCGACGTCGAGCACCCTCTAGAACCCATATTCTCAATTAGAATTTGGAAAGATCTTCAAGTCTGAAAGCGTTCAGGAGACTCGTACATGAATCTTATTCTTTTCAAGCGGTGCCAGGAACAACTGGTCATCAAGAAGGATGGTCAAGGCATGATGGCTTGCGATCACGTTAGCGTGCGATTTTGCCGTAAATAAAAGGTTGTTTTTTAATGGTACCTCAATTCCACTGATTCTAGCTGCCGGTCGTCGTTGGGAATGAAATAGTTGGCCGCGAACTTCTCGCTATGATAAGTGCGACCACGGATACGACGGTACTCAAGGATACTAGACGAAATGGAGGTGGTGGAACTTTGACTGCGGCAGACTGTCAGGACATTGGAATAAAATAAGTTGCGCATCGCAGGGCATGCAAAGGACTCTGTAGTTGCCAGCCGGCTGACCGGTCATTTATAACGATGCATATTCTGAGGGGACACAAACTCTTCGGAGAAAACAGAATCCACGTCGTTTCGATCGTCTACCTAATTGTCTTATTAGTCTCAGTGTCATGTTTACGCGGAGGCGACTCCAGGCGTACGGGAACTTCCTCTGCAGGAATCAGGTCGCCCTCGATTTGGAACGGATTCTGCTCGTTTCCTTGTGGATGTAGAGACATGACGTGATGACAAATTAAAGACATTAGGAGGAAACACACAAACTGTATCCAGCGGGAGAGGGATTTTTGCCAACATATACCTTACAATTAGTGGAGTTTCGAGGAAGATGAGACGTCATCTTACCATAAGCTGAGAGAAGGTTTGGACTATGTATGTATCTAACCGGTTTCAGGAGCGCAGTATCCCGCATTGCAGCGTCACCTGAGACAATGGCTACATGCAGATGCTGCACAATTCAGGAATCGATTTCATCACATACGTACTCCGTAGCACGTACAGTGATGCACCCGCCGCCCGCGCAAGGCGGAAACATCGTAGATCGCGTTTACTGTAGCTGAGACCATTCAGCAAGTAATGGCTCTTCTGGATTAATCTAATCGGCCGTCTTGTTGCGAGTAGCGTTCGCAACGCGGTCGACAAAAATACGATCGGGGAAAGTTTAATCCATACAAGTGCCCCACGTTCGACGAGCAGATATGTGTGGACGATCATAGCCAGATGTTCACAACTTGTACAATTCTCTAATCGTCTTTACTGACAACCAGTGGATATCACAAACGAGGGAGCAGGATTGGGCGTTGCGTTGGCGGAAAGAATCTAGGCGCCTCCAAGAAATAAGTCCGTTCAGCAGCTGCTGCCTCATATCACTAGGCGAGGGCCCGGCCACTCGGGCTTGCGTCCGTATACAACATGCACGATCATGTAGCTGTGGACCTTGGGATTTCGAATCGCCTTCCGCAGAGTCGCGAGCCAAACTGGGTACTCGTCTGCTGGTCTCTGAAGGGTTTGCCAAGGCATCTGGGTATAACCTAATGATCAGAGGTGAGAATTGTTGTCTGATTTCAACGCACTTCAAAACAAGAAGGGGGCGCCTTACCTTGAAGGTCGTTCTCGATCACCGCTTCGAGAAAGCGCCCGACTTCGGCGAGTCTAGAATCCTTTGCCCAGGAACCAATAGGAACCTACAGACGAGTCATTCTCTTTCGATCTTCCAAGTGTGATGGATGAAAGAACATACTTTGTATCGTACCACCCGTTTCTCGACGAAGCCTGCCTCATCAAATGCTTGTCGCCGAATCTCTTGTACGAAGAAGGGACGATTCAAGATTTTGCCGGCTTCTCGGTATAGCTCTCCAACTGAAGCAAAAACGGGTTCCAGCTCGGTCGTGCCGTCATCGCTGCAAAACTCCGGATCAATCTCAACAGACTCTACCCATCCTCCGGGCGCGCAGCATCTGTAGGCTTCTTTGAAGAGGCCCGTCCAGTCTTGAACACCACCTACAATATAGCGAATGTGGATAAAGTCAAAATAGTTGTCGTTCCAAGTCCACTCCAGCGTGGCGTCATCTATTTCGAAGCGAACGTTTGGTGGAATCCACTGCGGTTGACATGGGAAGAGGTCTGTACCAATGACTGACGTGTTTGGAAATTGGTCGGCAAATTCACTGTTCGACTTGATGAGCATACGGACATGTGGTAACGGTATTATTTTGGACGTACATTGCCCAGATACCTTGAATTGGTCAGCAACTGCCAACGATACATTGTAGACGAACCTGGGTAAATACCTACCGGTTCCCGTACCAATGTCAAGCACCCGCTGAAAGTATTCGCTCATTTAGTAATTGTAAAACGAAAACTCCACCCGCCCAAAAGCGCCTAGCATAGTGATTGCTCCTACATGGATCTTGTATTTCTCAAGTGGTGCCAGGAACAGCTGGTCGTTAAAAAGGATCGTCAAATAATGGTGGCTAGCTATCAAATTAGCATGCAACTCCGATGAGAATACAGGCTAGTGACTGTTACGCTAGTTCCACTGATTCGAGCTGCTGTTCGTCGTTGGGGAGAAAATAGTTGGCCGCAAATTTATCGATATCGTAGGTGCGGCCATGATTGCGACGGTACTCGAGGATACTAGATGCAATCGAGGCTGTGGAAATTTGACTGACGGGTCATCAGAAACTTGAAACTGCCTTTGCAGTGTGGATTGTGAAATACACAAACTGTTCGGGGAAAACAGAATCGGCATCACTGGAAGCATCGGTCTAAGTTGCACATTAGCCTCCTTTTTAATGACTGCATGGTCGACCCAGGCTTACGGAGGCGTTCTCTGCAGCAATCAGGACGTCCTCAGTGTGTGGTGGAATCTGCTCGTTTGCGCGTACTGTAGACATGATATGAGGTAGTTTTGGAAGAAATTGCGAGCTTGAGCCAGCTCGAGCCGGACTTTTGCTAATAAATACCATCTGGGTAGGTAAATAATAATGATATATAGTGGAGAAGGAAGTCCATACGTCATCTTACCATACCTACCTGTTGGAGACAGGATGACCCTATGCAGTTGAAGACGAGCAGTAAGAGAGCAGTATCTTGCCGTGCCGCGTCACCTAAGAAGCGCGGCAAGGAAGACCGTGTTTTAGTCATCGCGATCATATTCGTCAAATGATGCGCCCCGGCAAGACAGAAACATCTTAAAGTGAAAATCTCACTTCTAGCCTGGCCCAGGCCACACCCGTGGAGTAGAGAGGCTGAGCTCGTAGGATGTTAGACAGCCCACGACACATGTAGGCGTCGGTGTAGCCTTCGACCTCCCCGGCCCTATGCATCTTCTTCTGCAATAAGCGGCACATCAAGATGGCTCTCGGAGGTGCAGAACTTTCTAAAATCTTCGCTCGAAGACTTGGTCAATCTTTTTGTCGCCATCTTTCTGCAATATAGTGCCATACATCAACTCATGCCCATGATGCTGGCAGCTGAACATCGGAAGCCTCCTGTTATCTAGACTTGGTTCTGCCGCAGCATTCAGCCTTCCAGCGCCGAATATGGATGAGAATGTGACCGAAAGGCCCTTTCTCAGACTGCATAAACCTCGGCCAGAGGCGCCTCAACTCATTCCCCGTCATTCCAGCCGCTCGTCGACGCCATATTCGCAAGCTCTAGCGCTGATCCCAGCCCTCCGACGTCTCCGCCATCGCCCCCATCTGTCAGAGAAAGTGACCATCAAGTACAAATCGAATCGACTCGCCGATGAAGCTTGTCGCAAAAGTGTCACCCGGTGCGAATTCTTTTTCACCTCAAAAAGTACTCCGTCGACAACATTGCGTGTCTCATCCCCGTCGCGAAGAACGGAACACAATTCAAGGATGATGGACAGCACACAACGGAAAAGACTTCCAAGTTCACTGTATCCATTAATGCTCATACCCATTTGGGCTTAGCTTTGCTTGCTTTCTAAATTATGCAGTTGAGAAGAATTCCATATCTTTCTAAGCGAAATGGTAGGCGAAAATGGCTAGCGCGTCAAAAATATGTAATTAAGGTGGCTCTCCAAACGCTTGCAAAAATTGTTGCCGTTCGTGGATCAGAGCCTAGAAGATATGCATGCCCCCAACAAGCTCCACGCGGCGGCCCTGTTCTCCAGAATCAGCCGCGGATTCGACCCGGGTATGCAAATAGATGTGACATTATGTACTCCGTACCAGAGTTTCTGATACAAGAGCGCCTTGTCGTTGTCGGAGAGGAAAGGTAAGGCGTTTTTGCCGACAAACTGTGTGTCGCACAAAAGAGTGGGTCCGACATAAACAACACAAAACTTCCTTCCACTTTTCGGCGCGACGCGCCGACGGCAGATGCGCGTTCATCCACACATCAGCTCATCACCTAGACTTTATGAAGTAGGCATGGCAATGCCATAACACCCGTCAAATGCTCCCCGAATGGCTTCGACGCCTCGCACTTGGAACTGAGACTGGTCAGCTACATGTGTACATCACCCCTAAACCCTGCGATAGATCGGTACACATAGCACCCGGTGCAAAACAGCCAAAACCGGCATTGCGACCTTCCTTAGGTACGGAGTATCGCCACAAGAAATAACCCATGTTGACGCCACATTTCATGCTGAGACCGAAGTACATACAAAGATTATAGGTAAGGCATAAATTAGAACTCGAGTACTTAATATGCGCTGTACTCCAATTGAGACTGTCAGTGCCCGAACAGTGTAGACGGTGAGCGAGGCATGTGGTCAATGAGCCTATCAACGAGCTCTACGTCGACCGCATCCTCACATATCTGTAACCTCTCCAAGATACTTATTGGGGCTTGGCACATCTTCGGAATCTCTTTCATTGATCAGAACGTGGATGAGGGTGCATCATCGCGACGAAAGATAGATGTGGTTATGCGAGTCGTTTTGCGGCCCTATTCCTATGCACGCTCTAGTACCGAGCCTCTACGTCAAGCCGCGCAACTTTGCTCGCGCCGTTTCGTTGACTGGATATAAAAATACGATATACCATGATGAGCAGAAACAATACCTCCAATCTTGTGCCACTATGCCAAAGTCTGATCAGCCTGGCTTGCGTCCGTACACAACATGCACAATCATATAGCTGTGAACTTTGGGATTGCGGATCGCCTTCCTCAGAGTTGCGAGCCACACGTTGTACTCGTCGGCTGGTTTTTGGAGGCTGTGCCAAAGCATTTGGGTGTAATCTAATGATCAAGGGTGAGAATCTTTGCTCTGAGGAACAAGTATGGATCACTGGATAGGAAATACGGGTATGCCTTACCTTGGAGATCGTTTTCTACAGCCGCTCCAAGAAACCGCCCGACTTCAGCGAATTTGGGATCCTTTGCCCATGGACCAACAGGATCCTAGTGACGAGTCATTTGCTTGATGGACTTTTAAAGATGCCAGATGACAGCACCAACCTTGAATCGAATCACCCTTTTCTCGATGAAGCCAGCCTCGTCAAAGGCCTGTGGTTGAATCTCTTGCAAGAAGAAGGGACGATTCAAGACTTTGCCGGCCTCTCGGTATAATTCTTCAACCGAGCCGAGAACAGGTTCAAGTTCGGTAGTCCCGTCGTCGCTGCGAAACTCAACATCCAACTCGACCGACTCAACCCAGCCTCCTGGCGCACAGAATCTGTAGGCTTGTCTCAAGAGACCTGCTCAGTCTTGAATGCCACCCAAGATATAGCCGATATGTGTAAAGTCAAAAAAGTTGTCGTTCCAAGTCCACTCCAGCGCGGTGTCGTCTATTTCGAAGCGGACGTTTGGCTAAACCCACTGTGGTTGGCACGGGGAGAGATCTGTACCAATGACTGAAGCGTTCGGATATCGGTCGGCAAATTCACTTTTCAACATTGTGAGCTTTGGACATGCGGGAGTCAGGTTTCCATGGGCCGTACATTGCTCAGATGCCTGATGAACCAGTCAGCGAAAGCGATGTGTAGCGAAATCTCAATCACTACTCACCGGATCCTGTACCAATGTCAAGCACTTGCTAAGACCGTTCGCTCGATCGTTAAAACCGGAGAAACATTTGGTGTGTGTGTACGGAGTACGCGCTAACTTATAGGCTGACTCGTGAGTCGTACTGTCGTACATGCATCTTACTCTTGTCAAGCGGAGCTAGGAACAGCTGGTCGTCAAAAAAGATCGTCAGGTAATGGTGGCTTGTAAACACGTTAGCACGTGGTTTCACTGATAATGCAGGCCAGCGAAGTGTAATAGGTATGTACATCAATTCCACCGATTCAATCTGCTGGTCGTCGTTAGGAAGAAAATAGTTGGTTGCGAACTTATCGCCATGATAGGTGTGGCCATGGATGCGACGGAAGTCGAGAATGCTGGATGCAATGGAAGCGGTAGAACTTGGACTGAGAGTGGCTGTCAGCAGATTGGACCAAGATATGCATTGCGACGGTCACAGACACTTCGGAGTAAACAGAATCGACGTCATTTTTATCGCCAACCTAAATGTATGTAACATTAGTGTCCGTATCTGTGATTTGATTCACTCCTAGGCGACCCAGGCTCACAGGGACGTCCTCCGCAGCAATCACGTCCTCCCCGGTATGTAGTGGGATCTGCTGAGATGCTGTATACAGGGTATTATCAGAAGTATGTGACAAAGATAAAGCTACAGGAGAAACATACGAGCAAGCTATGGACCGGGCCGAGCGGGATCTTGGAGTTGGCTTATATGAGGTATGTAGGTAGGTAGACACGTACCTATGTATGTACCTAATTACGGTTCAAAACATCCAATGAGTCACTCGGTCCGCTGCCGATCTGCCGATCTGGCCGCCCCTTCCAACCAGTGTAATCCCGAAATGAGCCGACGGGCCCGTCCCTGCAACTTGCAAGGCTGCAACCAACCGCCTTTTTGTCTTGGTACACATGTACATACATATGTACTCCACATTCATGTATGTACTCTGTACAGAGTATGGAGTATACGCACGTTGAAATGGAAAGTACAATGTTCTGCTTGCGAATGCATGCAGCATACCTACCTACTCCGTATGTACTTGCCATTCACGGGGTGGCTTCGTCGACCTACCTAGATGCTAGTACCAACACCTCGCGTTCCCCTACGCGGAGCCCTGGGTCTTACAAGTTACCGTTTCCCCATTGAGTTTGTGTAACAGTCAAAAAAATTCATGACGGGCAACTTTCCGCGCGCTCTTGTTGACCACACTCCGCGATGGAACTTTGGAAGTGATCAGCCTGATGGATACGGCTCATCGAGCGACAACCAGAGCATCTATATGCCAAGTTAAGTGATGCAAAGCGACGAGGAACGAGAGCTACGGCCCGATAAGGCGGCAAAGTGACCCAGGAGAGACTGAGTCTTTATGAGTCGAAACCCGCGGGATGACGATTGACATCGAAACGGTGGAGTTGCTACATGGCGCGTGGGAATCAGATCAGCGGCAGCTCAAGGTGCAAAACCTAACGCACGTCGGAACGTGTAGGGTCAGAGTTTCATGATTTCACTTGAGAACAAATGGATATCACATGAGAAATAGCACCAATGAGGCGATTCGCACGCAATATAAGTTAGGCGCTATGAAAGAAACAACACTCGTAAATGGTCTGGTGTCACTATCCGAGAACCGCGAGAGCCGCGAGAGCCGGATCAAGCCGGCTTGCGGCCGTAAACAACGTACGCGAACACGTAGCTGTGAACCTTGGGATTGCGGATCGCCTTGAGCATAGTCGCGAGCCATAAATGGTACTCGTCTGCTGGCCTTTGCAGAACAGTTTGCCAAAGCATCTGCGTGTAACCTTGGTCCTTGTGATCAGTGGTGAGAATTTTTGGATCTTGAAATGAAAGTAGTTACTTAGTAGTAGGAAAGGGAAGTCCTTACCTTTGAGGCCATTTTCCGTAGACGCCCTGGCAACACGCCCGACTTCTGCAAGTTTGGGATCCTTTGGCCAGGGACCAACCGGGATCTAATGTAGGGTTTAAGGGTAATACTGTTATTATCTTGATCAACGTTCAAAAGGCATTCAGATGATAGGACATACTTTGAATCGGGCTACTCTCTTCTCGACGAAACCAGCCTCGTCAAATGCTTGTTGCTGTTTGTCTTTTATCAAGAAGGGAACTTTCAATATTTTGCCGGCCTCTCGATATAGATCTTTGAAGGAGGCAAAAATAGGTTCCAGCTCGGTCGTCCCGTCGTCGCTGCGGAACTCAATATCATACTCAACAGACTCCACCCATCCTCCTGGAGCACAGCATCTGTAGGCTTCTTTGAAGAGGCCTGTCCAGTCTTGAATACCACCCACGATATGACGGATGTGAATGAAGTCGAAATGATTGGCGTTCCAAGTCCACTCGAGCGAGGCGTCGTCGATTTCGAAGCAAAGGTTTGGTGGAACCCACTGCGGTTGACACGGAGAAAGATCCGTACCAATGACTGACGCATTGGGAAACTGATCGGCAAATTCACTATTCGACCTTGTGAGTGTACGGAAATGTGATGATAGTATGATGTAGGGTTGTCTTTGGTCTTAGTACTTACATTGCCCAGATTCCTTCAAAGTTTGTCAGCGATCACAATGTGCAGTGAAAACTTGAGTGCTACTCACCGCATCCTGTACCGACGTCAAGAACCCGCTGAGAACATTGATCAGTCAGTAATGAATAACAGTCATAGTAAAAATTCTGGGAATAACCAGCGTCCGCCGTCTAGCAGATACTTACATGTATCTTTTCTTTCACAAGCGGTGCCAGGAACAGCTGGTTGTCGAAGAGGACCGCCAAGTAATGGTGGCTGGTAGTCACGTTAGAGCTCGATTCTGAAGAGGATTTCGGACTGATGTCTAGAACCATAATTCCATCGTTTCTATCTGCTGGTCATCATTCGGCATGAAGTAGTTGGTTGTGAACTTATCACTATGATAGGTGCGACCATGGATTTTACGATACTCGAGGATACTCGACGTAATGGAGGTGGTGGAACTTTGACTGCGACACATGTCAGGAGAAGTTATGAACAAACGAATTCTGAGTGGCACAAACTCTTCGGAAAAAACAGAATCGACGTCATCTTGATTTTCAACCTGTATCCATTAGTTTCTGCATCTGATTCCCTTTAAGACGAATAAGGCTCACAGGGACGTCCTCTGCAGGTATCAGATCGTTCCCGGTATGAGGCGGATTCTGTTCATTTGCCTCAGGTGCTGTAGACATGGTACAATGATACATATAATGGAGTCGTGGAAAACAGGCAAGCTACAACGAGTATCAGCGGGAACGTGGCTATTAAGTACCTAATTCAATTAGAGTTGGAAAATTCCACCGCCCATTTTGGATAATTCCACCGACCTACCTAAAGTATCCGGGTACTGCAAATCATGTGAGTCGTAAAAACTCAAAATTTTCGGTGTGAAAACTTGTCACGACTTATACCGGCAGTGCGTAGCAACGCACTATATAATCAAGATCAAGCTGCTGCCATGCAACTTGGACACTTGACCTTTTGGGCGGAACGGGTGGTTATGCGTTTTTCACAGTAATGATCCAAAATGTATTCCAATTTGGCGTAGGGCGTTATTTTCTTAGTGGAGCTGTACATATGTACACAGTACCACCATGCACCGCACCGGCGACTCTCGCAAGCCCGTTTTTGTTGCACAAATGAGTGGGTGCAGCAGTCTGGCCACTGTTCTGTGCTTGCAGAAAACGGGGGTCACTTCGTTGGCCAGGTGTCCGGATCAATCGGCCCTGCACCCTTGCATACCAGCTCATCTTGTCTCGGTTGCCTAGTCAGCCAATCATCGCTCACTCTAGCTGGGTGTTGGACGCAGAGTTTTATCTCTTATAAACCAGACGGTTCCCACGATCATTTTTAGATAGTCAATGAAGTCTTGGGACGCTCTTCATTCTTTCTGGTCGAGTCCTACTCTTTTTCCTGCGGGATCTATCGTCTTTTCGGTCTACTACTCAGACCTCTTTTTGTTGCGTAGCACAGCTCCTGCGGGTGTCTGGCCTACGTTCTCCGTTCTCTATCTTCCCTATTATTTCTCTTGCAGGTACCCCTATACACCCTGCGATAGTTTTCAACAGAGGTCCAAAAAACGGGACAGGTACGGGGTACCTAATGTGCCTGTTATTAAGGCGGCACTACGAAATTTCTCTTTTTCACAAACACCAAAACCGATCGCAGAGGTTAATCCGGAGCCCTCTCAGAAGCGCCCAGCATTTCGAAGGTTCCAAGCCGGCTCAAAGACAAATCGGATCGAATCCCCTTCGACCGCTTCGAGGCTTACCTGACTTGGTGTTTTTTTCCAGCCTTCACCAGCCGAACCGCCGCGATGCCTTCCTCAGAGACGGAGGGCTCTGCCGAAGCCGCACTTTGCTCGATCACAACCGTCAAGACGGAACCAGACTGCTTCTCTAAAGAAATTAATTTGGAATAGACAGGAGGCCGAAGGGCTTTAATTCGAATTCCGACGAGGCGACTTCAGCTAGCTTCAACACTACACACGATGAGCGCCTCCACACACTCGTCCTCGCCATTACCAGCGAGCTTGCCGGAGCGACTCTCGAGAACATACTTTGTGTTATAGAACTACTGCAGGACCTCCTCTCCTGTCCGATCTCCGGAACCGCCGGGCGCCGGCGGCCCCATGCACCCTCGTGTGCAGGAATGGTCTATCACGAGCCCGTGGCGCCCTCTTCTGCCATCCCCTTACACACCTCGACTTCGCGTGTTTAGAGAAATATATGCGCTCTGCATGCTCGCACAGAAACGCTACGCACTCCGCGTGCTCTCACACAGAATGAATTCGGCCCTCTGGACTAGACAGCACTTCGCCATCATCTCGGCGTGGAAGTGCTCGGGATCGAGACCGATACACTTGAAGCTACAGGTGTGCATCGAGCGAAAAGTTCGCGAAGGCAAATATTCTGATCGCCAACGTGCTTACCTTGACTACCTTGATCAGGTTGCCTGCCATGCACATCACCGATCATAGCTTCCGTCGCGGCGCGGCACAACACGCAGACGAGCCAGGTTGGAGTCGATAACAGATTCAAGCGCTCGATCATTGGTCGTCGGACGCCGTCGATCGTTACCAACGGGCGGGCGCAAAAACGCGCGAGGCCGGTGATGGGGGTGGCGGTCGTGAGATTATGCGAACATCGCCTGGTAATCCATTGAGGGGAGAAAGATCGACAGAGATATGTCACGAAACGGCTATGAACGGGAGTTCGAACAGGCACTCAGATAGAATCTATCTCTGTCAGGGGGAAAGAATGGAGATAAGTGTGTGTGACAGGAGGGTGGTTTATATACACGTGTGGAGGATCCGTAATATGTAGTGTGGATCCGTAACACCTGGGACATACATATACATGAATGAAGGTAAATTGACGCGTCGCGTGGAAAAGGGGAGGAAGTTTTGTGTTATTTATGCGGCGCCACTGTACATAGTCAGTAGTCAGATGATTGTGGAACAAGATTGAAGAGGTGCACCGGCCCCCGGGAAGAGCACAAACATGTCAGAGTAAACAAAATCGACGTCATTTTGATTGCCAGCCTGAATGTCACATGAGTCCACGCGTTTGATTGAACTCTGGGGCGGCCTCAGGCTTTATACGTACGGAAACGCCCTCTGCAGCAATCACATCGTCCCCGATATGTATGTGGTGGACTCTGCTCATTCGCTTGGAATGCTGCATACATGATTAGGCAAAACTGAAGAAATCGTGCGGCGACGCGTAGCGGAGGCGCACATTTCGTGTTTGCCTCTTTATGCTCCAGTTTATGAGCTATGGTGTGGAGTCTTCCAGAATTCTATCGCTTCCATTGATCGGTCTTGAGTTAGCGCAGGCTGTCTATTGGTCAGTCTCACGTTAGCGCAGGCTATCCATTGGTCAGTCTTCCTTCGTCTGGATGCCCCTGAATGTGGCCGCCCAACCCAAGCAAATCGCGCCTACGGAGTACACGTCAGAGGAAACTTTTTCGTAGTAAATCGGCTCCTGGCAAATGGTCTCGGGGTCACAGTCACACAACGAGAATCCTATCCAATATCAGCAACTCACTACTCGACATGGCCTCGATCGCTACAGGTCAGTCGCGCCTAAATGGTCCTCATCGGCCCGGAGAGCAAAGACTGTCGCATCCCGATGCTGGCCCTGACAATCGAAAGTGCATCGATTGCGGTTTGACTAAGCCACTCGAAGACTTTAAGCCCTTCCGAGGGACACGTTATGTGCTGCGGTGAATGGAGAGAGCGCCAGGCCAGGGCAAGGAAGAGAAGAAGACAGTTACGTTCAACGACGTTGCTGTCGGGATTCTCGCTAGCACAAGGGTATTGCTTGCTTTCGCAACAAGTACGTGAACGCCATGGTCGCGGAACGTGATATCAGTGCTCAGGAGGTCATGCACATACTCCTCGGTCTACCACTCTCCCACTCCTCACGGTCCATCTACAGTGTGGATTGTCGAACGCCCGACCAGCACTGGAAAGGAGATGCGATCACCAGAGGCGACAAAATTCACGAGTGCACTGCATTTTCGCTTTCGGCTTCTCCACCTCTGAGCACCGCCTCCAACCTCCGACATTCAGATAGACAGCGATCTAGTACGGTTTGGAGTTGACTTGCCAACAGGCACTACGCACGATATCGAGAAGGAGAGCTTTTCGAGAAGGAGAGGATTTCGAGAAGATGAAGAATTGCACCTTCCGCATTTGGGACGAATCCTTTTCCACCGGCAGTGCCGCCAAAACAGACGGAAATGCCCAAGGGGGCTTCGCCAGCAAACAAACAACGGAAAGATATGGATGAACTGTCGAGCCAAAAAGGGCCTTGTAGAATACATATGCGCTAAATATCGGTCCTCTGCACGCTAAAATTGCCCTGCCAGCCGTTCCAAGTCTAACCGTCGCCCAACCAAGCCACTCGGTTCGATGCCGATCTGCCCGCCGCCAATCGTTCAAGGGCCGGGCCAGTGGCCCGATCCTTGTAACAACCGACCATATGACCATACCTTCTTCGTACAAGCACGATCAATTTGGACGGCTCAAGCCGATTCAGGCTGCAGCTTGCGAAGTACGTTGCGAATTAATCAACGCGCCGATTTGTACGAAGGCTCCCCTGGTCATGTATTCTTGCACTTCTTCGGTCTGCATTACGTTAATACTCGCAATTCGACAACTTCAAGACGGGCCAATTTCCGCGATGGGAGGTGGCGAGCCTGGATACGGGTCATTGAGCGGGTCGCAACAGCAAAGGCATGATGTCGCTGCGTCAAGAACCGAGGGCTTTGGTCGGGCAAGGCGACGTCCAGGGAGACACATAGTCATTTTGAGTAGCGAGACGGCGTCAAAACTAGTGATGTTGCATGTCTGGAGTCCTGGACTCTGGAGTTAGCACGACTACGAATACAAAAATATTGCCTGTTCGTCTCCAAATACATACACACACTGAGTCTGTCACAGTCCATTATTTAGGTTGTAAGATGCTTTAAGTAGCAGCTCCCTCAATTAAGAATGTCACATTACATTGGAGTCGGACAGCCGAACAGCTTTGGACATCACACTGACGGTCGCAGCATCGAAGAGATATGTTTCCGAACAGACTTCAGGCGTTGTGGAAGAGAAGAGAAGAATTCTTCGAACGACCTGATATCACCACACGTATCCAGATCACTCTGGCTTGCGTCCGTACACAACATACGCAAACACATAGCTGTGAACCTTGGGATTACGGATCGCCTCAAGCATAGTGGAAAGCCAGACGTGGTACTCGTCTGCCGATCTCTGAAGAACGCTTTGCCAAAGCATGAACGTCCATAAAGTGATTACCTGACGGTGCTTACTTTGTATGTAACAACTCTTTTCTCAACGAAGCCAGCGTCGTCAAAGGCTTGTTGCTGTATCTCCCGCACGAAGAAGGGACGGTTCAAGATTTTCCCTGCCTCTCGGAACAACTCTCCAAACGAGGAAAGAATAGGCTCCGGCTTAGTCGTCCCGTCGTCGCTGCGAAAGTCAACTTCATACTCAACAGATTCCACCCATCCCCCTGGTGCACAGCATCCAATGACGCGAGCTGTCGGTCGTCATTGGGAATGAAATAGTTGGCCGTGAATTTTTCACTATGGTAGGTGCGGCCATGGAGCTGACGGTACTCGAGGATACTGGATGAAACGGAGGCGGTGGAATTTTGACTGCGACGAATCGTCAGGAGATTGTTATCATAGGTGGATTGGGGTGCACGAACGCTTCGGAGAAAACAGAATCGGCGTCATTGTGATCACCAGCCCATATTGTAGGTCAGCTTCTCATTCGCTCTCGGTCGATCCGAGGGCCATACTTACGGGTGCGTCCTCTGCAGCAATCAGGTCATCCCCAATATGTTGTGGGCTCTGCTCAATTGCTTGATGTTTTGTTGCCATGATTGCTATAACAAAGCCACAGCATCACGGAGGAATACGCACCCAGGCGTTATATCAAGTTTTAGCGGAGCCTTGGTTAATGAATGAGTAGAGTTTCGAAAAAGCCTCTCATTACAGTCGGAGAAAGTTGGGCGTTGGGCCCATTCATTCATTACACCAAAATGATGCAGGCAGATTTTAGGAGACTTGGCTGGCGGACCGTGATTGACCGGCCGGAAACCCGGGGAGGTCTTTCTTGGCGAGCCTCGCTTTGGGATCTCTTCCAGAGTTTTGCTACTGAAAGTGTACTGTGTAGCTCCTGACCAGATCAAATTTACCAGTAGCGTCTGGATTAGGCCCATTCGGGACAACCACAAGCAATAAATCCTCATCTGCTAGATTTGCGCAATTGAAAACAAATATTTTGTGTGTAACGGAGTAAATGGATGGCGTGCAGGTAGAAGGCGTTGTTAGTAGTGACGCGACGCGACATATTTGAATACGTTTGTGGCACTTTTGTTTTCATTTCGTAATCAGTACCTAGGTGCCTAAAAAGATACCTCATTATAACACCTATCACCGACAAGCGACCAAGCAGATTCAAGCAATGCGTTTAAAAATACATTTCAGATACTGCGAAAGAAAAATCTACTTTCCACAGGCAGACGCCACTAAACCAGAGTCGGATCACCCGGGCTTGCGTCCGTACACTACAAGCGCGAGCGCATAGCTGTGAACATCTGGATTGCGGATCGCCTTACGCAAAGTCGCGAGCCATACAAAGTACTCGGGGGCTGGCCTTTGGAGAACGCTTCGCCAAAGCATCTGCGTGTATCCTGATGACCCGGGATGAGAATCTTTCGCACGAAAGGGAGAGTGTCTTACCTTGAAGGTCATTTTCTGTAGCCTCTCTGACCAATTGACCGACTTCAGCAAATTTTCCATCCTGTGCCCAAGGACCAATGGGAAGCTAGTGACGAGTCAATCTCTTCAATGGCTCCCCAAGGCGGCGAACGACAGCACGGAATGATAGCACCTACTTTATATCGAATCACCTTTTTCTCAACAAAGCCAGCCTCATCGAACGCTTGCTCTTGTATATCTTGCAAGAAGAAGGGACGATTCAAAATCTTGCCGGCCTCTCGAAATAATTCTGCCAATGAGGCAAGAACAGGCTCCAGCTCAGTCGTCCCGTCGTCGCTGCGAAACTCAACTTCATATTCAATCGACTCAACCCATCCACCTGGCGCACAGCATCTGTAGGCTTCTTTGAGGAGCGCAGTCCAGTCTTGAATGCCACCCAAGATATAGCGCATGTGAATAAAGTCAAAATGGTTCGCATCCCAAGTCCAATCGAGCGAAGCATCGTCTATCTCGAAGTGGACGTTTGGGGGGACCCATTTCGGTTGGCAAGGGGAGAGGTCTGTGCCGGTGACTGAAGCATTTGGAAACTGGTCGGCAAATTCACTGTTTGACTGTTGTTACCATGAGAGCATTTTGGTGTTGGGTTAACTTTGACCGTACATTGCCCAGGTGCCTTCAAGGTTGGTTAGTGGCGATTATTGCGTGGTGAGTTCTTAATTACCACTCACCGGATCCCGTACCGACGTCAAGCACCCGCTGAGAATATCGCGAGATCAGTACCAAGACACGTTCCTTCAAGTGGGTCTCAAGAGGCTTGAAAAACTCGTACATGAATTTTATCTTCCTCAAGCGGTGCCAGGAACAGCTGGTCATCAAAAAGGAGCGTCAAGTATTGGTGGCTAGTTGTTACATTAGCGCGCGATTCTGCCGAGAACGTGGCAGTGACACGAACCATAATTCGACCGACTCAAGCTGCTGGTCGTCGTTGGGATACACATAGTCGACCATGAATTTATCGCTGTGATACGTGCGGCCATGAAGCTGACGGTACTCGAGGATGCTGGATGTTACGGAGATGGTGGACCTTTGCCTGCAACGGATAGTCAGTAAATTGGCATACCACATAGACTGTAACGAGCACAAACCCGTCGGAGGAGACAGAATGGACTTCATCTTGGTCCCCAGCCTAACTGTCACATGAGCATTGGTTTCCGATCACTGTGAGGCGACCCAGACTCACGGAAATGCCCTCGAAAGCAGTCGGGCTGTCTTCGGCATCTGGTGGGCGGCTTTGGGCATGGGCTTGAGATGCTGTAGACATGCTACAATATAAGTAAATGAAGGGAGAACGAGCAAGCTATCATCCAGTCGAGCGGGACTTTGGCTAATAAATGTGTATGATGAGTGGAGTTTCCAGGAAGCCAACACGTCATCTCACTCCATAGTTGGAAAAAGTTGGGCAATACAACTTCCAACAAGCAGTACCTTCCACGGAGTGAGAAGACAATGGCAGGATAAGTACATCAAGATTTAGCCACTGCGGTTGTGATCAAAGTAATATTACGCCCACGCAAACCAAAAATTAATCACAAAGCGAGGCGCTGGCTCGGCTTGAGAGGAATCATCAAGCCAAAAGGAGAGCTCGTGGAAAGTTCAGGAATCACAGGCGTCCTTGCAGCATTCTCTCCTCAATAACAGCAATCACCAATGACTCTGTCGAGGAGCAGATCAGAATTTGTCGCAGGGTATATAGGGGTAAACAAAGCACATCAGAGTGGCCAGACGGCTGCGCCCATTCTTTTGTGCAACAGAATTTTTGAGGAGCACAGGCTGCATCGGCGCATTGTCGACCAAGACGTTCTGCTAAGTACAAGCAATCGTACGAAAACGAGTTTGAACACTTTCAGTGCACTCGGCTTGCCGCTTACTCCCCATGTGCTAAGGTGCTTAGACTAGCCAACCGACGCGCCGATAGCTACGCGTCTCCTCTCTTTGCCTCCAAGATGGAGCCCGGGAAGCGAAAAGCTTGGGACAAGTTTGCGCGCGCGCTCTTGTTGGCTACAGAAAGTTATGATCATGAACAATGATGTGTGTGGGCCGTAGACCCTGTGCGCCGTCGAGCAATATTATGGGGTAACGCTGTGTCGCGTTAGAGAATAGATGATGCAAAGTGGCAAGAAACGAGGCTTTGGCTGACAAGGCGTTGGTCAGCTAGAAAGCCGTCGTTTGTGTCCACTGTCGCGGGACAACGTTGCTGCATCATAATGGCAGGCTCGAAGCAAACCTAAAATAGCCACATTGCAAAAGCAGTAACATAGGTAGGTAAAAAATTTTAGTTTGGTTTGGTGTGTGTAACGCTGGTATCACGGAGTAGGCCGGCCGGCCGTAAGGCCAACCCTGTAGCCAAAGTTTCAGTGGTCAGGGGAAACTTTGGAACTTTGGCACCTGATGTTGTGGGCAGGATAGGTAAATTACCTGTAAAAATTGGGTGACAAAAAGATTTGCCCACTGCCCCGCCAACCGGCATCCACAACATCATCTCTTGGAGTCTCGATGTACCCTCCTTCTTCTTCCGTCCACCACCAGCTTCACATTTCTAAACCTGACGAGATTTTGTCTAAATCGTGCGCATATCGCATTAGAAACCACCTTATGAGTGAGACAGTCAGATCTCCCATTTTGCGCAAGTTAAAGGCGGGAAGGTCAACCCATGGAGTGGCCGCCGATGCAAGACGTTCCCTAACCTAAATCTTGGTAAGATTTCAACGCTGGATAACTCAACGAAAACTGTATAAAAGGCCAAGTATTGACCTTTAAAGAAATGTGTGACTTGGGTACTTGATATATATCTGTTTTATTTAGATGCGACCGCAGTATCAAACATGAATAGCTTGTCAATTGTCTGGGTGGGAATATGTCAAAAGAAAACACTGTGCCGAGATGCCCACGCCAATTGGGCCGCCAATGAAAAGTAATTCAAGATAAATCGAAAGAATATGAACATCCAATTAGCGACTATCATCTCGTCAAAACTTGAAGAAAATTGCTGCGCGATCTACAGATCGAGTGATGGTCGTTTGAAGATAGGGAGGGTACAGGTCCAGCCTTCTTCTACAGGCTTCCTTTCGGGGGGGCGGGTCCTCGTGAGGGACGCCCATTGTCCTGTCGTCTGCTGGTCGCACTCATCGTTGCTTCCATCGTTGCTTCCATCGTTGCTTCCATCGTTGCTTCCATCGTTGCTTCCATCGTTGCTTCCATCGTTGCTTCCATCGTTGCTTCCATGGCCATTTACGTTTGCATGGTTCCGTAAGAGGATTCGCTATTGGAACTAACTGGTATTGGCACTCGATGGCACGATTGTTCGTCGTGTGCATGAACTTTGAAGCATGATACTCAGGTAATACATTGTTTCAGGTGGACCGTGGGACTGGTATCCAGTAGTCACAATGCTGGATTCTGAACGGCACCGATGGTGTTCGCAGGCATTTGATAGGTAACATCCTGGAACATGTCACATATGCCTAGATAAAATAAGGGAGCTCAATCATTGATATGTACGTGTATACATGGTACTTGGGGAGCTTCGCGGCACGCGAATGCCCGACACTTTTCCACCCGCGGTAGCAACCGCGGCCCGCTTCCTTAATTTCCCACTTCAGCGTGCGTTAAGCGCAGTAAGTGAGGCCATAGTCGAGGCAGTCATAGCGGCCCTTATCGCTTTTTGAAGGTTGTTTAACGTCTCGCCATATGGTGAAATCGCCCCGCTGGCTGAAAGAGCACTTTTGGAGGGGAAATAGTATCAGCGTATTGTACAAAAAGACGAAATGACCGACCTTGAGCGTATCGAAGCAGGCAAGTGAAAAACGGCGACCGGCAAACAAATTAGAAATCCAAAGTGACTGAAAGCCTTGACTTACGCAATTGGTGTTGAGGCCCTTACATGGATCTTGTCTTTCTCAAGTGATGCCAGAAATAGCTGATCGACGAGTATGTACTCCGCACTTGGGTAGGTGTCCGCGTATGTACATGGGTACCTAGCCGGTAGTATATGCCTACAGAGGAAATTGGAGCTTCCTGGGCGACGCGCCGAACCTGTTCCACACCACCGTCTTGGTAACCGGTTCAGAAACCAGCCACCAGTGTTCCGAGCCGGGACGGGACCAAGGGACTGGGACGGGGTTGGAGAAAATATGAGAGGTCGGAGGACCGGAAAAGGTGGAAGCCCGGACAAAGGTCAAAGGGGTCTTCAGGCAGACGAAGAATGTGATCTCAGCTGACTGAGAAAAGGAAAAGAGAAGAATGACTGATAGATATGACAAGATCTACCCGACTAAAAATGGGA
>SRPO01000282.1:0-31489 GCA_018360065.1 Claviceps pazoutovae
CCGCGTCGTAGAACATTTCATCTGGCTCGAGTCCCCTCCAGGTCACCTGATACTGGAGCCTCTTGTTGTCCCCCCGGCCGAAGATCCGTGACGCCAGTATCCGTTCCACCTCCCACTCCGGGAACTTATCACTATGATAGGTACGACCATGGATCTGACGGTACTCGAGAACGCTGGATGCAATCGACGTTGTGGAACTTTGACTGCGACGGACGTCAGGAAATGAGAATAGCATGTGGATTGTGAGGTTCACCAACTCTTCGGAGAAGATAGAATCGATCTCATCTTGATCATTTACCTACAAATTACATTAGGCTCGCTCTGGTTCACTTAAGGCGACTTAGACTTACAGAAATGTCCTCTGCACCGATGAGGTCGTCCGTGGTACTGAGTGAGCTCAGCTTATATGCGTGTGCTATCGACAACATGGTATCTGATGTTATAAGAAAGTGATCGGGCAAAGCGCATTTACGATCAGGTCGAGCGGGACCCTGGCTAACTTATGAACAAAGAAGTATGATCGTAAGTGGAGGTATGAGCAAGACAACTTGTCATCTTAACACGGTCGCAGAAGGGCTACATGACTGTAGGGTCCTGGACATCCACACCATGTTTAAGGCACCGCGATTCTCGATGATGATACATCAACACAATACAGAATATCTCAAGGTTAACGTGTATGGATGGACTGACCAAGAGAACACCATCGAGTAATAAATCGAGCGTGTGGAAAGCTCGGAATGCGCAGGACGATTATCATCTCATGAGCGTTGGCAAAGCTAAAGCGTTATTATCGCAGGCTCTCTAGCCCTTCGGGGACATACATTTATCGACCTACCGACCTAGCTACCTAGCTACTGCAGCCGTCGTATCGCCATGCCCTTCAATGGCTCCACGTTTCGGCAGACTTACCGATAGCGGAAGACGGGGCATTGCCGATCAATGCCGAAACAGCGAGTTCCCGAGAAAATGGGAGAATTGCACCTTCTAGCGTTTTGACCTCAAGAGCTGCTGCGCCGTGCAACGCCTACTATTTTGGTTCACGACGGAGTAACAGTTATTGTCGGTATGGTTAATCAAGTAACTCGTATTAGCGACGAGCTTCAGCTCTACTGCAAATACAAGGTAGCAGCAAGGAGGCATATTGTCTACAGTGTGCTTTTTAAGCGCTATAAAAGACAAGCATTTGTTCAACGTCATGTCCCAATATCGTCGTGCGAACGCCGGATCACTCTGACTTGCGTCCGTACACAACCTGCACCATCCCATAGCTGTGAACCTTGGGATTCCGCATCGCTTTACGCATACTCGCAAGCCAGAACTGATACCCATCTTCCGGCTTTCGGGCGCTTTGCCAAAGCATCTGGGTGTATCCTGATAATCAAGGGTGAGTATTATTGACTTATTCATGGATATAAGTAAAAAGGAGAGGGAATCCCATACCTTCAAGATCATGCTCCATAGTCTCTCGGGCAACGCGACCGACTTCAGCGAATTTGTTATCTTTTGCCCAGGGCCCAATGGGGATCTCGTGGCGAATTATTACTTAAATTCTTCATTGAACGTTCAAAGGGCAATTGGACAGCAGCACATACTTTGTATCGAACGACCTTTTTGTCAATGAAGCCAGCCTCATCGAGAGCTTGTCGCTGTATTTCTTCCACAAACAGCGGACGATTCAGCATTTTGCTGGCCTCTCGAAATAGATCTCCATACGACGCAAGAACAGGCTCCAGTTCGGTCGTCCCGTCGTCGCTGCGAAACTCAGGTTCGTACTCTAGAGACTCTACCCATCCTCCTGGCGCACAACATCTGTAGGCTTCTTTGAAGAGGGCTGTCCAGTCTTCAATACCACCCACGATATAGCGCATGTGGATAAAGTCAAAATGATTGTCGTTCCAAGTACAATCGAGCGTGGCGTCGTCTATCTCGAAGCAAACGTTTGGTGGAACCCACTGCGGTTGGCACGGAGAAAGATATGTACCAATGATTGAAGCATTGGGAAATTGGTCGGCAAATTCACTGTTCGATTTTGTAAGCATGATGCGGACATATTATCCGGTGTTGTTCGGTCGTACATTGCCCAGATGCCTGAGATCGGTCAGCGACAGCCATATGTATGAGATAAAATACGGTACACCGATTGCTTTGTATAACTCACCGGATCCCGTGCCGACGTCAAGAACCCGCTGGAATAATCGCTCAATTAGTATCTATACAAAAGGCTCTAAGGCGCCTGAGTCATCAGAGCGCCCAGCTGGCACATACATGGATCTTGTCTTTCTCAAGTGGTGCAAGAGATAGCTGGTCGTCAAGCAATGGTGGCTGCAATGTCGCGTTAGCGTGCAAGTCCGCCGACAACGTGGGATCGTGGTGAGCAGAACTATAATTCCTCCGTTTTGAGCTGCTGGTCGTCGTTGGGAAGGAAATAGTTGGCCATGAACTTATCACTGTGATAGGTACGACCATGGATCTGACGGTACTCGAGAACGCTGGACACAATCGATGTGGTGGAACTTTGACTGCGACGGACGTCAGGAAATTAGAAGAACATATATGGATTGTGAGATTCACAAACTCTTCGGAAAAGGTAGAATCGATCTCATCTTGGTCATTTACCTAAGGATTGCATTAGACTCGCATATGATTCACTCAAGGCGACCTAGACTTACAGGAATGTCCTCTGCAACGATGAGGTCGTTCCCGGTGTGGGGTGGACTCGGCGCATGTGTTTGTGCTTTAGACATTGCCTCAAAAAGTCATATAACTTTGAAAGACGAATGTAAGCAAGCTGTTGCCAGAACGAGCGGGACCGAGGCAAGTACAAATACCTGTAACCAGTAATGCAGGCATGTCATATGATAAGTTGGTGGGGTTTCGAAGATGCCAAGATGACATCTCACCAAAATCAGAAAAAGACATAAAGTTCGGACACCCGCCTTGCCATGTCGTAGATAAACCACGTTTCAGAGATACATAGCACTTCTATGAAGTAGACGTCGCCGAGGCAATTCTTGCCATAATGGGAACCCCCGATCTAGGTGGTCTACGTATCAGTGAGACCGTCCAGCTCATACGGGAATATGCACAAGTTCTACCTAGGCGCTTATTCGTGGGTGTCCTTTTCAAGAGGTTACACCCACGAGTACTATCTAGGTGGGGAGAAACTCAGAAACAGCGACAACCAGGTCTACGGAGTAGGTACCTGGTACATAAGACCAGGTACAAACCAATCAAGAGGTCGGGTGAAGCGCTGTTGCCCACACACCCATCGGCATCAGCACCCTTCGGATAACGTCACGAAACTGCGATCGTGGGGAACAATGAGAGTATTCGCGGGAAGCTCAGAAGTACCATCAAAACATCATGACGGAGATTGATGCGATAATTTTATGAGAATTCAATGGTTAATGATGACATGACGGCAAAGTGATGTTGATGAGTTTGATTGAAAGAGTGAGTCTTGAATCTGAGAGAATTCTGCTCGACCGCGTTCAAGAACTCACAGGAGCTGAGTGGAGGCTGGTGGCAGTGACCGTATCAAAGGCTCCACTTCAACGGCTACCGGAGCAAAAGTAATCTTTGAAAATTGTCGTTCGACGTTGTGCCTAGGTACCTCCTACCTGTTGATGCAAGGGTGATCCTCTGCAGCTTCTTGGCCATGTGCGAGGTATTCGCTAACCAACGAACGCACTGATTTGAGGTACAACGCCTTCTCTGTGCGAAGAACTGATGCTTTCGTCATTCGTGACCAGCCAACAAGTTTGAGAGCGCTCCCGTTGGTTGGTCCGCGTGACGGGCCTAGATATCCCCGTGTGTCGTCGGGCGAAAAGAAAACTGTCACTGATTCACGTTGAGTGATTGAAGCTGGCACAGAGCGAAGGTCCGGCTAGACAAAGCGATAGTCAGCTGAACAGCCATTTATTGTCGCGGGACGACGTGCTTAGCAACGCCAAACAGCCACATTGCGAGATATCCGTGGGGCATCACATCAGATAAGCGGCAACTACCTACACTATTGTGCCACTCCTACTCCTTTGGTTCATGATTGAGTTACAGTAACAGTGGGTATATATTGATTAGAGTCAGCTCAGTAACGGTTCACTTGACAACAAATCCGTATCACACTGCACAGGCAAGGTAGCAACAATGAGGGAAATTATTTACAGCATGCTTTCTCGGCGCTATGATAGATGAGATTCTGTTCACCGTCATGGTCCCATACAGCCATTCAAACACGGCATCACTCTGGCTTGCGTCCATACACACCCTGCACCATCATATAGCTATGAACCTTGGGGTTTCGGATCGCCTTACGAAGGGTCGCGAGCCACACATGATACCCATCTTCCGGCTTTTGGGCGCTTTGCCAAAGCATCTGGGTGTAACCTTATTACCGAGGGTAAGCATTGTTTACTCTTTCACAGAAATGAGTGTAGAAAAGAGGGGATCCCATACCCTGAAGGTCATTCTCCGCAGCCTCTCGGGCAAAACGTCCGACTTCGGCAAATTTCCGATCTTTCGCCCAGGGTCCAATGGGAACCTAGTGACGAGTTAATTACTTTATCAAACCTCCGAACGGCAATTGGATGGCAGCACATACTTTATATCGAACAACCCTTTTGTCGATGAAGCCAGCATCATCAAGAGCTTGTGGTAGTATTTCTTTCACGAACAGGGGACGATCCAGGATTTCGCTGGCCTTTCGAAATAGCTCTCCATATGAGAAAAGAACAGGCTCCAGTTCGGTCGACCCGTCGTCGCTGCGAATCTCAGGTTCGTACTCTAGAGACTCTACCCAACCTCCTGGCGCACAACATCTGTAGGCTTCTTTGAAAAGGGCTGTCCAGTCTTCAATGCCACCCACGATATAGCGCATGTGGATAAAGTCAAAATGATTGTCGTTCCAAGTCCAATCGAGCGTCGCGTCGTCTATCTCGAAGCAAAGGTTTGGTGGAACCCACTGTGGTTGGCACGGAGAAAGATCTGTGCCAACGACTGAAGCATTGGGGAACTGGTCGGCAAATTCACTATTCGTTTGTGTAAGCATACGGACATATTATTGGGTTTTTCTCGGACTTACATTGCCCATATACCTGAGAAATCGGTCAGCGACAGCCATATGTGATGAAATCCCGAATGCTCTGTGTAACTTACCGAATCCCGTGCCGATATCAAGCACCCGCTAGAATAATCGCTCAATTATTATCAAGAGAACTCTAGTGCGTCTGATTCTATCAGAGAGCCTAGCTGGCACGTACATGCATCTTGTCTTTCTCAAGTGGTGCAAGAAATAGCTGGTCATCAAGAAGAATCGTCAAGCAATGGTGGCTGCATGTCGCGTTAGCGTGCAACTCCGCCGACAACGTGGGCTCGTGGTGAGTAGAACCATAATTCCTCCGTTCCGAGCTGCTGGTCGTCGTTGGGAAGGAAATAGTTGGTCTTGAACTTATCACTATGATAGGTACGACCATGGATCTGACGGTACTCGAGAACGCTGGATGCAATTGACGTTGTGGAACTTTGACTGCGACGGACGTCAGGAAATGAGAATAGCATGTGGATTGTGATATTCACAAACTCTTCGGAGAAGATAGAATCGATCTCATCTTGATCATTTACCTAAAAATTACATTAGGCTCGCTTTGGTTCACTCAAGGCGACTTAGACTTACAGGAATGTCCTCTGCAGCGATCAGGTCGTTCCCGGTGTGGGGTGGACTCGGCGCATTTTCTTGTGCTGTAGACATTGTCTAAAAAAGTCATGGAACTTTGAATGAAGAGTATGTGTTGCCACATCCAGCGGGAACTCGGCAAGTATAAATACCTACGTACAAGGTACCCAAGTATGATAAGTTAGTGGAGTTGTGGAGGAAGCCAAGACGTCATCTCACCATAATTAGAAAAATGTAACATTTAGGTAGACCTCAACGTTCAGAAACCCGGTGCCTTGTCATTTCGATCTAGATAGAGTACACCATGTTTGCTTCTATGGAGTAGATGTCGCCGGCACGATTTCTTGCTATGATAGAACCCCTGTCTGCGTATAAAACTTGGACTGTCCAGCTCATACGTTCAATTCACGAAGTATGTTCATTCAAATTCTACGGAGTAGGCGCCTGTCGATGTTGTCTACTCTCACTCCGTACAATCTTGGCAGTGGCTGACTCGCATCTACCCTTGAGGCTTGAGCTGCAAGTCGAGTATTGTCCCCACTGGCCACGTTCTTACCTACCTTCACTTGTTCGAGTCGCAACATTCCTGAAGACTGAAGGAATGAAAGGAGAGATGCATGGAAACCACCAATTTTGTTAGTCTATTTCCTCCAGTTGCTATTAAGTGAGGTGTCATCATTTAGTTGAGGGAAGGAGGCTAGTTGAGTCGAATTGAATCCAGAAGTTGTTCTTTCTTTCCACAGAGACTTCGGCGAACCTGCAATCTGCAATTGTCGCCGTTATCTGTGTGGCTATTTTATGCTGTTGGGATCTATTTTGTCTTTATGTCTTTTATCCATCAATTTATCTTGAGTGAGAGGAGAGACTTTCCGCGTGGCGTGATGACCGCATCGTTCCTCTCGCGTGGTGAAACATTGAAATAGGCCCTGGAGCTGGCGAAAAGATTGCGACATCTTTGGACGGGGATATTGACTGCATTTGGGTGTGTCTTCGGACTTCTAGGTTCAGGGACGTTGCGTCCAACAAGTTCCACACCACCCTCTTGTACAGTAACCAGCCGCACAGCCAATCGTTACCTTTTTGGTACAATCCCAAGCCCTTTCTGTTGTCAGGTAGTATAAAAAATCGTCGTACGACGGAAGCTGATCCAAGGCTACAGAGTAATCATCTGCAGCTTCTTCGCCGTGTGCGAGGGGCATTCGCTGACCAACCGTCGCGCGGATTTGTAAGTATATATGTAGACGCCTGTTCTATACGCCTTCAATGAGTCTACAATCAGACGGTGACCAACCAATACGTTTGAGAGCGCTTTCGTTGGTCACACGTGGCATTACGATGGATAATGGCGTGACTAATTCGCTCGTCCAGCGAAGAGAAAGTAATCACTATTTCATGTTGGGTGATTGAAAGCCGGCAAAGAACGAAGCTCCGCCGCCGCTCCGGCTAGACAAGGGCCGGGAAGGCAATTGTTAGGTGAAAAGAAACTCGTTGTCGCGGGACGACGTGCTAAGCAACGCCAAACAGGCTACAGCCATTTTGCCGGAATTCCATGGGGGATCAGATCAGATAAGCGGCAACTACACCATTATGTCACAACGGTTCCCGATTGAATTAAGTTACAGTACGGAGCAACGGTGAGTATTGTGATTAGTGTCAGCTCTGGAGTCTGTGATGATTCATTTGACAACAAAAAAAATCCGTATCACACTGCACAGGCAAGGTAGCAGCAATGAGCGAAATTGTTTACAGTATGCTTTCTCGGTGCTATGAAAGTTAAGGGTCTTTTTCAGCGTGCATGACCTTATACAGCCATGCAAACGCCGGACCACTCTGGCTTGCGTCCGCACACAAGGTGGACCATGATATAGCTATGAAGCTTGGGATTCCGTATCGCCTTTCGCATACTCGCAAGCCACAAACGATACTCGTCTTCTGGCTTTTGGACACTTTGCCAAAGCATCTGAGTGTAACCTTATAACCTAAGGTGAGTATTGTGTATTCTTTCACAAGTATAGAGAAGAGGGGATCCCATACCTCGAAGGTCATTCTCCAAAGCCTCACGGGCAAAACGCCCGACTTCAGCGAATTTGCGATCTTTCGCCGAGGGTCCAATGGGGATCTAGCAAAGACTGAGTTCCTTCATTTAACATTCAAAAGGCGATTGCATGGCAGCACAAACTTTGTATCGAACAACCTTTCTGTCGACGAAGCTAGCCCCGTCTGCCGTCAAGAGCTTGTAGGCTGGCCGCTGCTGTAAGTTATAACTTATATTAGTGCGCAATTCCCCCGAGATATGGGCTCATGGTGACTAGAGCCATAATTCCATCGATTCGAGCTGCTGGTACGCGCCTTGGGATCTAGATGACCTTGTCGGTCCATACACGAAGTGACGAAACATGCTTCATCTCAGAAAGTTTTTCCGAATTGGCAATAGGGCGGAAGGAATAGTCACGAAAGATGACCAAATCATCGACTGCCGCCCCTTCGCGTCTGCCTCTGCACTCGCAGTAAGACGAAAGTATAGCTCGGCGCGAACAGTGTCTTCCAGCGCGCCAAACAAGATTTCAAGCTCGACTCAGAGAAGAAATTCGACCTGGACTATGGTAATCCCTCCGGAAATAGACGCACCCAATCCTGACTCTTTTATTCTACGAGAGGTCGATTTGTGAGGGACGAGGAACATGAGCTTGCACAACGCCGGCTTGAATTCAACGTCGGCGAACTTGTGCCACGCGCATTTTGTGTTGTCCAAGCAGATCGCTGCTTGAGTATCAAGAAATATCCCGACGGCATGTACAACGTAACATTGCTGCTTTCCATGGACAATGGTATTCACTTCATGGCTCGCGGTGCCGGCGAAGTCGATGCCAAGATCATCAATTTTTAGAAGAGTCTGCCTTGAAGATTGTGCCACAAGAAAAGCGACAGAGCGTTGATCTCCTTCAGGATCAGGGCAGCCGCATTTCACGACTGCTAGTGAAGTCGCGACGATGAAGTTTGTGAGTAATTTCTTATCAATTCATGATCAACTTTTTTCTCACACATGGGTAGGCTCGTGAGGTATTGAACACGTTACACACCGCTGCCTGAAGTTTATGATTGGTGTTCGAGGGCCCAGGCACTGAATCGTCGCATTGTCATGCATGAAGATAGTGTAACTACCGAGCATGGTTGGAAGGTATTCTTCAAGGTGATCACGGTAAATCGCGCTTGTGACGCCGTCGTCTTTGAGTCGGGGTCCCCCGGGAGGACAGCGAGAGGACCCTGAATGCCGTAGCGAATTCCACCCCAAAACTTAAGGCTATGTCGAGTTTTTTGACTCTAGCTTGTATGTAATCGAACTCGATTGCTGTTGAGCCTAAAATGAGTACAATCTCTTGGTTAGAATCCGAGTTATCGTAAATACAAGTTCAAGGTGCAGTTCTGACCCGCAGGCGCCAAACCCACGCCTGGATCTGTCCATCGCCGCGCGCAACAGCGCATTCATCTGTCCATAGTACGCGACGCAATCACGCAAGCGGCTTGTCACGATACTTGAGCGCAAATTGGAGTCTTAGTTGGGCATATTCTTCAGTTAAAAATGGGCGCTGTGCGGCTTTGCGATGCACGACTCCCTCTTTCTTGAGGTGTCGTGCAATTGTGTCCGTAGAAACATGAGGAGCGCATGTTTCCATAAGCTCTCTGGTTGTAGTGAATGGTTTTTGGTTTATATATGCCTGAATACGTCGCAAATCATGTTTCGATAGCGTTTTCGGACGTCCTCGCCCTTTCCGTGAAATCCCCCAGTCTTGTTTTGTGAAGCGTTTTTTAATGCCATATACGAGGCTTGAGAGAATTCCGTCGTCTTGAGCGATCTGTGTGGCTGATTTGCCTGCGGTAAGGGCTGACCACACGCGATTTCTAGTGCGTGGCGTCAAATGTTTTTTGAATGGTTTTAAAGGGCGTTCTGGCGTCTCCATGGCTGCTCAAAGATGATGGGTTGGTTTGTGAATGAAGGTAAATTGACGCGTCGCGTCGAAAAGTGGAGGAAGTTTTGTGTTATTTGTGCGGGGCCACTGTATGATCACTGATGTGTCAAGTCTCTAGGTACCTATGTGCATAGTACATACATGGACCCACATATTGGCAGAATGGCAAGTTGCAAGTCGCAACATCGTCCTTCTCGTTCAGTCGACTCCGCGAGCAACGCCAAGAATCGAAAGCAAAGCTACATTTGTATTTACCTCCCAAGGCAACAGCAATGGCCCATCAGCAAGCTCAAGCCCAAGCCGTCACCGTCTCCCTCAAGGACCTCACAGATGGTACGTCGCTGCGTCTCGTGTGAGGCGTCTGCCAATGCCCTGTCTCAGCAAGTCGAATCAGCTCAGTTGCTCTCTCCCGTCACTCACACCCTCATTTCTCACTGCAGACACCGTCCCCTTGCAGACCCTCCAGGAGGCATTCGGTCCCGACTCGCTCGGCATCCTCGTCGTCAAAGATGTGCCACCCGAGTTTGCGCAACTCCGCCGCAGAGTACTCTCCTATGCTTCTTACCTAGGGAATCTGCCTGGAGAGGAACTAGGTACAGTCTCCCATTGTTGTGCTGCCTTGTTATACCGGAAACAGCTCACACATGATAATTTTCCGATTTCCAATCGATGAATAGATTCATGTACGGGACACCGCCGCTAACATAGTCACGCGCCCTTGTTTAAGAGAAACTCGAAAACGCCCACGCGAAATACCTCATCGGCTGGAGCCGCGGCAAAGAAACCCTCCGCAACGGCCGTCCCGATACCTTCAAGGGTTCCTACTATGCCAACTGCGCATTCTACACGGACCCTCACCTCGAGCGCGCCATCCCCACGCAGGACTTCTCCGTCGAGACATTCCCCGAGTACCTCTCCGCAAACATGTGGCCGCCTGAAAGGCTCCTCCCGGGATTCAAGACCGCCGTCACGGAGCTGTGCAGGCTGATGATTGATGTTGCGGTTCTGGTAGCGCGCGCGTGCGACCGGTTCGCGGAGCAGGACATTGCGGATTATCCGAGTGGATATCTGGAGAAGGTTGTTGGAACCTCGAGCACCACCAAGGCCAGGCTTCTGCATTACTTTCCGCGGGGGGACGGAGCGCAGACTGAGGGGACGAGCGGCGGAGAGCAGGAGGTTGAGGATGATGATGATGACGACTGGTGTGCGACTCATGTAGACCACGGGTGCCTGACGGCGTTGACGTCCGCCATGTTTGTAGATGAGACGAGTGTACACCCGGGTGCGGAGTTGCGCAAGGTGAACTTGGGAGAGAAGCATAGCACAGGAACGCTGCCACCGCTAGATGAACTACCAGCTTCACCCGATGCCTCGGCGGGGCTCTACATTCTCTCACGCACCGGCAAGACGTACCAGGTTCGCATTCCGAGGGACTGCCTCGCCTTCCAGACGGGGGAGGCGCTGGAGCGCATCACGGACGGGCGGTTCAAAGCCGTGCCACACTACGTCCGTGGGGTGAAGAAGGTAGCGGCCGGTGGGAGGGCTATCGCGCGCAATACGCTGGCCGTGTTTACGCAGCCGAATCTGGGGGACGAGGTGGACATGAGGGCGCATCTGACGTTTGGGGACTTTGCACGGGGGGTGGTGGCCAAGAATACGGTGGCATGAGAGACGAGAGCGTTTCTGTCTCGCAGCTGAAAGATGGTGAACTTGGTGCAAGGACACGACGACATGAAGAAGAAACGAAGAAGTAATCATGAAATGACGAAATGACGAAACGATCTTGATGCTGAAGATGAGCATACATCGCGCAACTCGAGACGCGTCACTGTCGCCGCGTGCGGTGCGCGGTGAATCTACTTGAACGTGGCTCCCGTTTTCAACACGGATACCTCGTTTATACGAGACTTATGACCGTCGTGATGAGGCTCGATGAGTCCTTCTGGCACCTACGCATGCACAGAGCTGAGATGCCGATCAACGTACGCTTTGAATAGCGCTCACGCTGCACGAGAGAATCCACTGCCGCCGGAGAAATGCAGTTGGGGAGCTGTTATCGGAGGACGCGGCTGATGGCTGGAGGGTTGATGAAGGGGATATGATCTCGAATCACAGGGCGTGACAGCCCATGGCGGACTTGAGATTTGTTGCACAAAAGAATGGGCGCAGCCGTCTGGCCTCTCTGATGTGCTTTGTTTACCCCTATATACCCTGCGATAAGATTGCATATGGGTCTATATAACGTTTGACTCTAAAGCAGAGAGAGGAGACTTTTGCAAGCATGCGAGGATTGCACTTTGCCTCACCATGCCATGCTATGCCATTTTTCTTCGCTCGGCGGAAACAGACCCTGGCGCATAAGATAAGTGACCAGGACCGAGCAACCAAGACGGAGCAGCCAAGATGGCGCAATCCAGACTGAATGAGCATGAACCCTCACCGTACCTCTGTGTATACATGCAAGTTTTCATCTCTCATCTCCATGCTTGAACCCAGCCAAATCTCTTGGACTCATGCCATCCCAGAACACATTTGGTATCACGCCGTCTATCAACCCCTATTTATTAGTAAAGCCCCCTTTCCCAAAAAAAAACAAAAAAAAACTCGCACAATATCGGCCGTCATCTCATCATCGCACCCAAATCTCCTTACAAAACCCCCCCACACCCCTTCTCATCCGAAATCAACCCATTCCGCACCTCATTACACCACACAAACACCTTCGCCACAGCCCTCATCGTCACCTTCTGCTTCCTCTGCCCACACACAAACCCCATTCTACCCGCCCTCGTCCCATTACTACACAAATTAACACAGCACCGATGCGAATTCGGCACCCACGCAAAGCTATGCGCATCAAACTGCACATCCACACCAAAATCGCGCGTCCCATCCCCCGTGTAAATCGCACTCGACACGCCCCCAAAGTTCGGCCTCGCAAACGCCTGAAACGCAAGGAGCCCCTCGCGAGTCCAAGTCTCATTATTGAGAAAGTGAATATCATGAGGGTCAGAGGGAGTGTAGATGCCTGGCGCGGACGTTGAAGGAACCCTAAGAAAAGAAAAGGTTACAGTTAGCAAACCGGCAATTGTTCGCTTTCTCTTCATCTGAGGCCTATCTCGTTCTTGTTCTTGTTCTTGTTCTTGTTCTTGCGGTTTGCGGTGCTGCTTTTCTTGGGGGCTCTACTATGCTCGTACTTTGCCTTCTTTTTCGACGCAAGAGAGGCGCCTACGCCTGCTGCCACGGCTATGGCCACGATGATGAGGGCTAGGATTGTGAAGACCATCCAGAAGATTTTGCGTCGCATGCCCATGATTGTGCGCTTTTTGGGTGCGGGTTGCTCGTCTTGTGGACTGGTCTTGTCTTTGCTGGTGTTGTCCCCGGAGGCTGTGTTCTCGGAGCGTGGCATGCCGTTGTTGTCTCCGTTGCCGTTGCCGCTGCCACCGCTGCCACCGCTGCCACCACCGGTATTTTCGATACTGGCTGGCATGTAGACAGGTTGTGTTTCTGGTCGCCATGGTGTCGTGGAGCTCAAGTTCTCAGTGGTGCCAATGGGTGACACGACCTGTCGCTCTGGTGAATTGCTTGCTTGCGGCCTAGGCACCTCCCCGGACTCCATGGGGAAGCACGTCACGACCTCTTTTTCTGTGTCGAGATCGAGGGGACTACCGAGCCATTGCACGCTGCGCATTGAATATTGTCGTCTCAGCTCGCCGTCGATGCTGGACCGGGTTACTGCGGGGGAGAGCCGATTGACTACCTCGGGGGCATCGTGACTATTCTCTCGCGTGGGTGTCTCGTTGCCGTCGTGGTAGAAGGTCGTCATGGTTGCGGGCACGACACATGGAACGGGCTCTTCCGTGAAGGCGTCAGGCTTGCCGGGATGAAGAAGCAGGGAGGAGATGAGTCTTCTGGAAAAGAGGACTGAATTACAGGTGGTGCTGGAAGAAGTAGAGAGATAAGGGAAATCAGTGTTGATGACTCTTGATGAGTGAGTGGTATGGTCTGGACAAGAGATGTTCTGAACGAAAGGTCCGAATAAGAGTTATCCTCTCGACTCTCGACTTCCGCCGCGGGAAAGTTGCATTCCCTGCTTATATCGCGCGTCATATATGCCATGATCCTCGGAGTACGGCGACAGACCTTGTGCGCAGGCCGCGTTCCTCTGCTGTTGATGCCGATTGTGAAACGTTATGCGAAAATATTCCTACCTCTCCTTCTGCTACATCTTCACCTTCCTGAAAGGAGCTGCGACAATGCGACCAAGGTTTGTGTTTACGGTACCATAGAAAATCTGCATTGACTTGACCCATGGGCCAAGAATGTTCCTTTTCGGGGGGGAGGGGAGGGGTTCTGGATGCCGCGGTCTGACTGAAATGGCAACAGTGATGCCGATTGGACTCAATCATGTCGATTGGACAGCCAATTGACCAGGGATCTAAGTGAAGGAAGATGCCTCTATCGCTTATTATAATCTCGGTCTCGGCCGTGGGCCGTGGCCCTCTACCTTGACGCCAAGTTTTAGGGCGTACCTCCGATGATACATTCGATTCCTCGTTCCTCCGATATGTACTACCGGTTCCTTTGTGCCGTCCACGGTAGGTAGTCCTTATATACGCCGGTCCGGACATGTGAGGCGACCCCTGTCCGTCCGTTGCAGGACTAATTCATTCTGCCACGGATACAAGTGATGGTCCCACGAGCAAACCTGCATGTTGAACATAGTCAACCCGGACAACGCGGATACCTTTCGTCTGTCACCGGCTGCTTCTTGACAAGCAACATCATGACATCTCTGACTACAGCCCTCTTGGTCTGCCCGGCGCGACTCGCTCGATTCAGGCTGGGAGTGATGAGCCAAGCCACGATCCCTTTCACCCTGCTCCAGCTGACCAAATTTGCCGTCGTGTAATCATGCGTTGTCGCTGGGATATGCCATGCTGTCGACGGAGAAGAGGAATCTACTCGCCAAGAACATGATTGAGATGCAGCTTGGCGTTGCACGGTTGTTCTGCGCGCACAATTGCATGTGATGTACTCCGTAGAAATGGCAAAAATGGCGCTTCTTGCCCGATTTTCAGAAGCGTTGGCTGTCGGAATTCTCGGGGAAATTTCCGAATCCTCAGCTGCGCTAGAAGTTAGAACAACAGCGTTTGCTTCAACGGCGAATCAATGGCCGCGATAGTGACGTGGGTGTGAAAGGCGGGGACCTAATAATCGACCCCTCCCGCGGCCTCACCTCCTTCTTCGTCCTTTCTGTGTTTCTTGCGACACACATACTCTATACATACCGCGTGAATAATTCTCAAACCTAGGAAAGCGAAATTTCTCAAACCTGGGAAAGCGAGATTTTACTCTGTACGCAAGAGACAAAGGGTACCGGTAAGGATCATACCATCCAGCATCTGCAGCATACCTCGCCACCAACAAAACGACAGACGACGCATCCAGATTCCAAGACTTCACCTTGGAAACTCGATCGCAAAATACAACTCTCTCGCCCGCAATGGCTATCCCCCCCCAATTCGCCGGCCTCAAGCTGTCCTGTGCCCCCGCGGAGGTCCTCTTCAATTCCTCCCACACCTTGGAGCTCTACGCCGACTACTGCTGTCCCTTTTCGGCCAAGCTCTTCCGCACTCTGACCACCGAAGTCATTCCCGAGATCCGCGAAAACGAGTCCTGGGCCTCCAACCTCGTCATCATCTTTCGTCCATCTGTGCAGCCATGGCACCCGTCGTCCACGCTCATGCACGAGGCCGCCCTCGCGGTACTGCGCCTTAGGCCCGAACTCTTCTGGGAGTTTAGCGCGCTGCTCTTCGAGGAGCAAAAGGGTTATTTCGACGTCAATGTCGTATGCGAGACGAGAAACGAGACCTATCGGCGTTTGGCCGAGCTGGCGGGGCGGGTGGGCGTCGATGAGGAGCAGGTATATGACTTGTTGAAGATTTCGAATAAGCCCGCGGAGGATGGGTCTTTGAATAGCGGGAACCAGGTGACGGGTGACTTGAAGCTCATTACCAAAATGAACAGGCTGGTTGGTGTGCATGTCACGCCTACGGTGGTATTTGACGGCGTGGTGCGGGACACGAGTTCCGGGTGGACGGTTGAGCAGTGGAAGGAGTGGTTAGGACAGAATGTAGTCTGAGTGGAAGTCTGCGCGACTGAGTGTTCCAACGAATGCATTGCTGTTCTTTTTCTTCTTCTTCTTCTTATTTTTTTTTTCCAAATGAACATTCTTGTGCCCTCATCACTCGTCTTTGGCTATTGTCTGTGCTGACAACGTCAGTGCGCGGTTTTGAGCAGCCACAGACATTCCATTTCGCGTGGAGTCCCAAAGAACCATTCCTTTGAGCTGGTAATAAGCACACACGTCGTGCATCACCTTTGTGCGAGGGACGCTCTGTCAACAATGGCAATCCTGGTGTCGAAGAGGGTATTCGTCCTTTTATCTTTTGAAACGCTGCGCAACTGCGTAATTGCGTGGGATGCTTGTTCCCACCGACCGGTCGCAGCTCAATTGTGCACTTTGCTGTTTTGCTCAAGAGACCGGACCACCACCTTCTGTGCACGATGCATCCGAGCACAAAGCGAACAGCACACCATGAACAATCCGAACATCTGCCACAACAGACATTCCGAGATGGTACAAACTCGGTGTAGCATACTCTATATTTTTTTCTTTGCAGATTGAGAATAGGGGAGAGAAAGGAGAGAAGAGAAAAGAATGAGACGAAGATGGAAACTGAAGAGAGAAAGAAGTTAAGAACGTTGAACACTGATTCTATGTTGAGCGCTTGCCTTGTATGTGCATCGTGAACAGCTTCCAGAGCGTAGCGTATAGCTCCCGCAAGCGCTTCTTATAAGTACGACACACGACGAACTTTTCCAGAGAGATTTTTGAGATGCATTTCCAGCAACACATCAGTCAACACCGCATACAAGACACTCAACTTTAAAGCTCTCTTAGTTACTTGCCTCCTAAACGTTCCTTGTAAAAACACAGCTCCAAAAAAAAAAAGAACAAATTGACAGCATGGGCAACTGCTTCAGCAACCCCGAATACAGCAATAGCACAGAGTCGATGGAGTCTGTGGAGAAGAGCTACGTCAAAACTTCTGAAGGGGGGTCTGTTACTAAAGCAGATCTCAGGGGAGACGTGCCATACGTGGACCGAGAGGAGCCCATGTAAGTCTTTTGCTTTTCTGAGGACGCGGTGCGGGGTGAACCTTTGCGGGACGAGAGATGGCTAATTCGGGTCGAGTAGTGGTGCGACGGCTGGTCCAGGGCCTTACACGCATTATGTGTACGAAAACACCTGAGTCCTGAGGAGAGATGAGAAAGATGGGGGAGGATGTAATATGAAGAAATAGAAGTCTTGAAGGGATGAGGGGAAGAAGGTGACGGAGAACATGATGGGTCTTAGACTCTTAATAACGACCAAATGTGCAGCGGGACTGCGCGCATGTTTGCAGCAAGATAGGCCGTCGCCCAATGGCCCGTCGGCCGTGTTATGGTGGCCATGGATGTGAGGGCGCGGCCACCGGGCCATGAGGACGATGTACAAATGATATTTCGGGCGTTCAAGGCGTAACATTCGAGAATAGATGCGACTCTCTTTCCATTGGATCACAGCATACATGTACATACTGTATTCTAGCCTCTAGGCTATCCTCGCCGGCAACCTCTGGTAGATTCCGGCTCTCTCGCGTTTCCTTGCAAAGCGGTTTGCTCGGCGAATCCTCATTTTACTTAGGTATACGGAGTACTCCGTACTGGTATAGTCTATAACTCTATCTTCACGTGGTTCTCAGTCATTCACACGTGGCGGGGCAATCTCGAATTCCAGAAAGCATCATTTACCCCAAGCCGACTGAAATGACATGGATTACGGAACAATTCTACCTGCGTGCATGAAATACCATATGTACCTCCACTGTATAAAAGGTACCTATGTACATATATATATATATATGGTAAATGCCTAGGAATGTGTTGACCTACTGTTCCGGCCTGCCATCTCGGCCCGGCCCGGCCCGTGAACACGCTCAACGGGACTAGGGACTCGGGAGCAACCCACGCGAAGAAAGTCGCTCGCCGCCGCTCGCGTAACGTTAGCGAAAGATCTGCCAAACAAAGCAAGGCAGCCACACCAAAGCGATCAGGGTCGCATCGACACATTCGCTGCATGATTACGTATGTAAGCACCTAGCGTTCATGTGTTACACGCCCCCCCCCCCCCGGTTTGTGCATCGAAGGGAACTCATGCATGATGATGCATCTCCCAGGAAGCCGGAGTATTATTAGCCGCGCCCGGCCTATCGGTCCAGACTCCAAGCAGCCCACGAACGCCAAGAACTAACATCTTGGCCCGGTCGGTGGGTCTTGACTTGTAAAGTTGTCGCAAAAATCGGCTTCCCACGCCGGGGAACAACCCCCACCCCGGGTCCAAAGCCACCCGCGAAAGGGGGAGGTGTCAACTGTCAGATGAGAGATCTGTGAATATGATGATAAATCTAGATAAGTATCTAGAAAGATGAAGAATCTAGGTCTGACCACCTGTGTGGAACCGAGAAGACTATATACAGGCGAGGGCAAAGCTTTGTGGCGCTATGAGCCTCCAAGAGAACAAGTGATGCCTGAGATGTGAGGCTGATACCTCCAACATCAACTCCCACATGCAAGGGCGCCTGAGAAACTAAAACACAAAACTTGCTCAAACGCACGCAGCAGTTACCTTGGTTGGCTGGCTTCTTGCTCGCTCGCTCGCCAAGCGGATCCCATTATCATGCTCAATTGTAGCGAATGGACATAGAACACGGAATAAGAGAAAATCACAACGAGAGAAGATAGTGATGGAGGACAGTACGCCAATGAAGCAGAAGATAAGAGCGAATTGAGAGCAAATTATAAAGGGGTCTACCGCGTCTGGCGCGGCTCTTTGTGGGTGTTCTTGCGGTGAGGTGGCGGCCTGCGAGGGGTCCAGAGCTGCGGAGTCGGCACTCGGGTCACGTAGTTTCGGCAGGCAACTTGTTTACTTTTTGCGTCTTTATACTTTTTATTCGTAATTATCTTCTCTTTTCTTTTCCTCCTTTCTACCTATTCTATCTATTCGTCTTTTCCTACAGATTGTCTTTTCTCGGCTTGATCCGGTTGCGTCAGTCGGTCCGTACCGTGTACGTCGGCCCTTACCAACACCACTGCAGCACTGCTTGCTAACGTATGGAATAACTGTATTGAATCCCCTAAATACGTAGTCGGTCGTTGAATCAACAACAAGTGCGAACATCTCCTTCCCAATGGATCACGCCGGCCACGCAGGAATGGCCATGGGCGGCTCGCCTACCACAGTAGCCATGCCTACAGCTTCAGCCAAAAGCATGGGCGGCATGGGCGGCGGCAGTGGGTGCAAGATATCTGTAAGTCAGACAAAGCATGCCCGCCATAAACACCAACAAGACTCTCCACGCAGAAAGACGAGCCTATACATTCCAAGATATACATGTTCGCTCAACCAGAGCGAAATATACACCCACCAGTGACCACGATGCTGACCAGCCCCTCCTCCTGCGCAGATGCTCTTCAACCTCTACACCATAGACTCCTGCTTCCTCTCCTCCCAATGGCGCATCACCTCCAACGCCGCCTTTGCCGGCTCCTGCATCGGCGTCTTCCTCCTCACTCTCCTTCTTGAACTACTGCGCCGCTCCATTAAGGAATACGATCGCTATCTCATCAGGCAGCATCGTTCGCGGCATCAGGCAACCTCCAGCGCCACCGAGTCTACCACCGGGTTTGCCACAGGATCTGCAACGCCGCCTAATACCAAGAATTGCGCTGCGGCAGTCAGCTCCATCACCTGCGGCAAAGCCGTCCCGCCTTTCCGACCTAATGCTCTGCAGCAGGGAGTACGGGCGTTTCTGCATCTGCTCGCTTTCTTTGTTGGCTATATTCTCATGCTGGTATGCTTTCAAGATTTTCTCGCTGAACCCTTATTTTCTTTGAGGGGGGCCACCATCTACACAGCGGCGAGCGCATAGCTAACTCGATGCGAAGCTCGCAATGTACTACAATGGCTATATCCTTCTGTGCATCTTTCTCGGCGCCTTTGTCGGGGCCTTCATCTTCCAATGGGAGGAGCTACTCGGGTATGTCATTCTCTGTACTCAAAACCACGATGTTGCTAAATGAGGGAAAACGTGTCTCTAATCCGAGGAATCATGTTAGGGATGGGCCGACGAGTGCCGCGCAGGAAACCACACTCTGTTGCGGCTGATGCATTGCGGTCCCATCTGGAAGAGTGTGGTACATACGAGGAAGCGGTACGAAACTCACGAGGGCAGCAGCTTTCTCAGCTGAACACCCAAAGACATGAAGCCAAAATATTGTGGTGGAACGAAAGTATATCCTGATTTCACGAGATGCATGATTAAGATTTGGACTATTAGCGTTTTTACCGTCTAGGGGAGGCAGAGATGCATGCAGAGGAGGATGCGCTGCTCACAAGCTGCGTCCTCAGAGGTATGTCTCGTCACTTACAAGGGTTTCAATGTTCATAAAGCGCAAATGTTAGCTGCGCCGTATTGATGAGGAGAACGCAGCTTATATGCTAGTCGTCGCCTATTTTTGGATATTTGCTTTGATAAAAGAAAACGCTACATACATGTAGTTCATTCTACTGATTCTGTGCCCACTGCCTTGCGCGAGTGTGATGAGCTTCAGGGCGTCAGAGAATTGGAACAATATGCACGTATGACCGCATATTCAAACTTGAAAGGAGGGACTCGCAATATAAGAGACAGACTCACCTGCTCTGAGTCAGTGCCTGGCTGGACGTCGTCGCAAAAAATACCTACAGGCTACAAGGCTTTGATAGGTGTCTCGCATGCCATCCTTCAATCATTATTGCACAAAGCAGTAAGCGTAGCTTGCTAGCCACGTCTTGCACTGTCCTATGATCACACCTTATACATATCAGCCATGCATGCACATAACAAAGCAATATCACGGCCATGCACTTCACCAAAGGCCGTCCCCTAGGTCCCCTAATCTGGTCATCTTGAACTTGAAAGTTATGTACCATTCTGTTAAAAAAAAATACAATACTTCACACAATGCTCCAATTCCAGTTTCCAGCATCACCAATCTATCCCACCAACGCCCATTCCCTCAATAAAATAAAGCGCAATGGCCAATAATGAATAAACAGTCCAGCACGTCAACATGCTTTGGACCATTGGAAGAAAACGAAAAACGACAACCATGGACATGCAAACTGTGTTTCGTTGGAAGAAGAAGAAAAGGTATATACAATGTACAGGCCGCCAAACACGTCTCATTGACATAATGGTCATCTGAAAGAAACGCGGAAACCTCATCGCAGTGATGTGTTCCCCTTCATCTCCTGCCGTCGTTGACCCGCAGGCGTCGATCCGACATTGATAGTGACGCGACGCGGCGCCGCTCTCAACCTATCTCTTGGACTCAACGAAGTCGTCTCGAGCCGAAGGCTGGAAGATCCCAGGTTCATCCGTCTGGCCTGACCAGCCGTCAGACTCTGGTCGCTCTTGTAATCGGGCGAGCATGTAAGAGGCGGGCTTCGACGTCTTTCCAGACTTCCACGACGGGCTCTCGAGATGCCATTGGTGCTGCTTGCCAGAGCGGCGCCTGCCATGCTGGTCCTCGGCATTATTCGTTCTGGAATGCACGAGACCGATGAAACGCGTCTTCCCTGAGAGCCCTTGTGCGGACCCCCCAGCGCGCTCGGTCGGCGGAATTTGGCTGACTGCATGGCGCTACGGAGCTTACGCGCGTCAATTAGACTCGAATCGGAGTCTGAGCCTGAGCCCGAGTTTGGCGTTCCAGTTCCATGGGATGGAGCATTGTTCTCGTCCACAATAGTCGGAACCGGTTTCATCTGTAACGGACTAAGCCTGCTTTGTGGTACGGGCAGCGAGGGCGATGAAAGGTTGCTTGCCTTGGAAGCATCCATTGCGCGCAATGGCGACACCTTGCCTGTCTGAGGAGAGTTGTATGATAGTTTGCGGTTGACGGGTGGTGCAATTTGTTGCAGAGGGGATTCGTGTGGCTGCGGCTGCGTTGACTTTCTCGAGCTCTTAGACAGGAACCCAGCTCGGAATCGGCTGGGGGCCATTGTTGTGATGGTGCTGTTGCCCTCTTCTTCCTCTTCCTCTTCCTCTTCGCCCATAGGCTTCGACGCGTTGGCTTTCGTCGTAGGACTGCTGCGAGAAACTCCGACCACACCCTCTTCAGACTGCTCCTTTTTCTCGGAAAGGTATGCTGGCGTAGGAGGTGGAATTGAGGATTTGTTGCTTGTATTGCTCGACGAAAATTGCTGGTGATGATGATCTGGAGTTGTATCCATATGCTGAGGGGTAGAGGCAAAGTCGGCCAAAGTGCCGTCCACGCTTTCATCGTCTCTCCAGCGCACACCCCCTTTTTTAGACTTCTTGACCGGCGTGAAGCTTATGCCCTTCTTCGTCGCGCCAAACACCTTACGTCTTCTTGGCGACTTCATGGGGCTTGCAAACACATGTTCGCTTTGCACAGCAGTGAGTGCTGGCAGCGCAATGGGCCTGACGTAGCAGCTCAGGCTCTTCTTCCTCTTGGGTGTCCCTTTACGTGTTGGAGGGAAAAGTTCAATGACGGGCAGGGAGCCGCCATCCGGTTTCACTACCTGACTTGCCGCCTGGAATCCAGTTTCAAGAAGCTTGTGGATGATTTCTTTGGCATGCGTTACCGCTGTGGCCGCGTCCATGGCAAGGATGTCTGATAAGGACGCAAGCATCTCAAACTTGGCGGTCAAGAGCATTTGCATCATGACAGCATCGCCCAGCTTGTCTTGCTCCAGAACCTGTTGGTACGATTCGCGACCAAAGTTGGCCTTGAGAAGCTCGGCTTCACGAGTCAGTGTCGCATGCTCGCATGTGCCAGCGGCGCCGCCGCCTTCCAGACCTTGCAGTTGCTGCAGACTATGTGACAGTGCCGTGTCAATGGCTCGCTCCCAAGTTACTTTGTCGAGCTTCTGATGAATATGTTGCCGACTATTTTCCAGTTCGGCAAGAACACCATGCGCAGTCTTGCGAATGACCACCAGATTTTGTGGCATAGGAACGTCTTCGGTTCTCAGCCGCTCGCAGACGGCATCAAAAGCTGCGAGCCATCCAGTGAGCAGTGCGATTCGTCGTTCCAGAGCCTTCAGCTTCTTCATCGCTTCGACACGTTCTCGGCGCTCGGCAGCCGAGTGATCGTAAGCGGCCCGCAGCCGTTGCACACCTTCGCGAGCAATGCTATCCCGCTTATCGCATTGTTTGCGAAATTTGGCGTAGAACATTTTTTCCGAATCCCTTTGTTGAGCCTTGAGTTCATTAATCAGAGCCATCTGCTCGTCAATTTTGACCAAAAAGTCCTTGACATGTCGGTTGACGTTGAAGACGTTCCGAGTCACCTTGGTCTGGATGTTCTTGGCCCTGTTGGCATAGCGCAGTGTGTTCTGTGTCTCATCAAAATGAGCACTCGAGGGCGAAACACAAACGATCATGACTGTTTTGCAATTTCCGCCCAAGGAGAACTTGAGCAGTCGAGTCAGCTTGCTGTTCCGGTACGGCACGTGTGCGCGTTGCCGCTTGTCGCAGAGGGCATTGATGCAGCTTCCGAGAGCAAGCAACGATTTATTGATGTTGGCGCCTTCGGTGAGCCGAACGCCGCGGTTCTTGGTAACGGATGCGCGTTCCGACCCAGCCAAGTCAATGATGCTGAGTGTCGCCATAGTATGCGGCTCATTGACATCCGCGTTTCTGTCCTTTTGCGCCACATTGATCTGCAGCACGGCGTGAGATCGAGATGAAGTGGCGTTTGCCTCTGTTGGAGAAACTGTTCTGTATTCGTTGCCTTGAATAATCATGTCCATGACTTCTTCAACGTTTCTTGGGTGGTGACTGCTCAAGCCGAAGACTGTCACCGCCTGATTGCTGTCCTCCCTGAGCATCAGACCTGATGGGCTGCCGCCTGGAACCAGGAGATCACGAATTGTCTCATTGTAGATTTCGAGGTAGCTCAAGCTCAATTCCGTTGTCTTGTCTTGGCTTCTTTCGTCAATCTTCTCAAATAGCTCTTGCATAGTCAGGAAAATGATGCCTGGATGCTGGGCTGTGCCTGTAATTGTATGAGTTTTGCCGCAGCCGGTGGCACCGTACGCAAAGACGGTGGCATTGTAGCCATCGAGTACGCTGTCGAGTAGACTTTTCGTCGTCCCTTCGTACACATCGGATTGCGTGGTGTTCTCGTCAAAGACACGGTCAAAGGCAAACACTTGGTCTTTAACTTTTTTTGATGTGGGCACAACCGAACGGGAGAATCGTTGGACAGGGCTGTCCTCTGGAGGATCAAAAACACTAATGGGGGTTAAAGTGTTAGAAAACGGCGACAATGGAGTTGCAGTAGCAGCCAAATTATCGATTGCACTTACAGGCAACGGTCATCTACGACCTTTATGACACTGCGAAGACCACGCTGGTGCAGCTTCGGGGCCGGAACTCCAGCTAGAGAGCCGTCTCCCAAAAACACGGGACTGTCATCTGATTTTTGTCTGCTTTCAAACCATTTATGTCAGTCACTCCAAAATCAGGCCTCGCGATTTCATTCGCAAAGATTCGTGGATTCATACAGCTGAGCCGCTTCTCTGATTGTAAAAGGTCGCACTCGAACTAAGCGGAAGGAATCAAAAGTCAGCGTGACGCGAGCAACGGCGTAATTCGTGTGACCCAGTGGCCTCAATGCTTGCAACTCACCGGCAACGGTGATGGATGATTGCCCGGCATCCGCCATGATGTAAAAACACCAGATTCTCTGTGTCTCGCTACTGATATCGGAGGACGATATTGTCGACGCTCTTGCAGATATATACTACCACGTAATCGAGTCGGCGGAAGGGACAAGGCGAATTCAATTGCCAAGGTCGATCGAATGCATGCGAGCAGATGCCCCTGATCAGCAAACAGTCAAGACTCTGGCGCGTTCGTGCGAGTGGAAACGACTGTAAAGCACAGGAAGCAAAACTGTCGAGAGCTATATGAAGAAAAAGTCGTAATCGTTTCAATGATATTCAATAGTGCAACCAGGAACAAAGAGAGTAGATGAGATGGAATGGATGAGGGAGAGGTCCTGAAGCTGAATAATGAAAACGGAGAAGCAGAAAAAGCAAGACGCAATCATGCAGAGATGTGTCGAGGTTGCAGTACCTGCCAGTCAAGATATTGTTTGCATCTTCTGGTGACGTCCTGTGCTCCATCCTCCAAGTCATTTTGTTGACACTGGGCAGGCTGTTGCGCCCCCTTGCGGATGTAGCTTGGTTGCTGTGGTGATCATCGACTATGGGTCTCTCGCAGAGGTACCTTCAGTTTACTGCCAGAGGCCTGGTGCAGAGCACCAGATATTAAGTATGCGAAATGTACCTATTGCGGTTCCGCTGTGGATCTGTTCTCAGCCGCTCACGTGAGCTGTTTCAAAAAGGGCTCACTTCAGATCACGTCACCACACACAATACCTGCGGCTCGGCACTGGGCAGTCGAGAGCGACATCGTATCTCGATTCACACTGCACAGACGAGGTAGGCAGCAGCAGCAATGAGGCAAATTGGTTACAGTATGATTTCTCGGCGCTTTGAAAGATGAAAATCTGTTCAACGTCATGGCCCAATACAGCCATGTGAATGCCGATCACTCTGGCTTGCGTCCGTACACAACCTGCAGCATCCCATAGCTGTGAACCTTAGGATTCCGGATCGCCTTACGAATACTCGCAAGCCACACATGATACTCTTCTTCTGGCTGTTGAAGGCTTTGCCAAAGCATTTGGGTATAGCCTAATAATCAGAGTGAGCGTTTTTACTCTGCCATTTACGCAAGTATACAAAACAGAAGGTTCCATACCTTGAAGGTCATTCTCCAAAGCCTCTCTGACAAAACGACCGACTTCAGCGGATTTGGGATCCTTTGCCCAGGGGCCAATGGGAATCTAGTGCCAAGTTAATTCCTTCTTTGAACGCCCAAAGGCCAATTGGACAGCAGCACATACTTTGTATCGAACAACCCTTTTGTCAATGAAGCCAGCCTCGTCGAGAGCTCGTGGCAGTATTTCTTTCACGAACAGGGGACGTTTCATGATTTCGCCAGCCTTTCGAAATAACTCTCCATACGAGGCAAGAACAGGTTCCAGTTCGGTCGACCCGTCTTCGCTGTAAATATCAGATTCGTACTCTAGAGACTCTACCCATCCTCCTGGCGCACAACATCTGTAAGCTTCTTTGAAGAAGGCTTTCCAGTCTTGAATGCCACCCACGATGTATCGCATGTGGATGTAGTCAAAATGATTGTCGTTCCAAGTCCACTCGAGCGTGGCGTCGTCTATTTCGAAGCAAAGGTTTGGTGGAACCCACTGCGGTTGGCAAGGAGAGAGATCTGTACCAACGACTGAAGCATTGGGAAATTGATCGGCGAATTCACTATTCGACTTTGTAAGGATATGGAATTGTTATCGGGTGTTGCTTGCTCATACATTGCCCAGATACCTGAGAACTTGGTGAGCGACAGCCGTATGGTATGTAATGAAATCCCGATTTTAACTCACCGGAACCTGTACCGACGTCAAGCACCCGCTAAAATGAATCGCTCAATCAGTATGAAGAGGAAGACTTTTGGTGTGCATGAGTCTCTTAGAGCGCCTAGCTCGCACATACATGTATCTTGTCTTTCTCGAGTGGGGAGAGAAATAGCTGGTCGTTAAGAAGGATCGTCAAGAAATGGTGGCTGCATGTCGCGTTCGCAACTTAGCATGCAAGTCCGCCGAGAACGTGGGCACGTGGTGACTCGAACCATAATTCCTCCGATTGGAGCTGCTGGTCGTCGTTGGGAATGAAATAATTGGCCGTGAACTTATCACTATGATAGGTGCGCCCATGACTTTGACGGTACTCGAGAACGCTGGACGCAATGGACGTTGTGGAACTTTTACTGCGGCGGATCATCAGGGAATTGTATAACACATGGATATTTGATATTCACAAACTCTTCGGAGAAGATAGAATCGATCTCATCTTGATCATTTACCTAAAGTTTGCATTAGACTCGCATCTGGTTCACTCAACTCAATGCGAATTAGACCTACAAGAATGTCCTCCGCAGCGATCAGGTCGTTCCCGGTGTGGAGTGGACGTGGCGCGTGTGCTTGTGCTGTAGACATTGTCTCATAAAGTCATTTGAACTTTGAATAAAGATGTAAGCAAGCTACCTATTGCTAGATAGTAGATCGAGCGGGGGTCGAGGCAAGTATAAATACCTGAAACTCGGGGTAGGCATGTCAGATGATAAGTTGGTGGAGTTTTGAAGAAGCCAAGACGTTATCTCACCCCGATCAGAAAATGGCATACCTACAGGGTGTGAGGAATCGGATATCCCTACCGACCCGACCAAAAGGTCAGAACACTAAGCTGATGAGAACCAGCTTACTGTAAGTTGTAACGGCCAGTGAATGTGCTATCCAACTGAGCTTCACACCCCACAAAAGGGTACGATTCTAAGACAACTGCTGTATTGGACTCAGCCCATATAGACGACTGACTGACTTTGTGACACTTCGTCACACTTAGTGTGAGATATATAGGTACAGTGCAACGCTCAGAGCTCGCTGGGCCGTCACACCCCCAAAGAACTATTCCACGTCCACCCTAAATTACTTAAAACGGTAAAAGTTGTTTCAGGTACCCTGCTAGCGCGCATACATATGCTATACATAGAACAGTACTGAGCTTACCTTGAATATCAAGTAGTGAATACTCCGTAGGTATATATAAAGTCGCGGATGACCCCACAACGCGGCGCCGTCGTGTCGACAACACAAACCTTCTAATAGGGCCGTAATGCCATCGCCAACACTGCCCTCGCGAATCAGAACGGCAATGGTACCGCAAGACAGACTGTTTCTGTTCCAAGTTCACGCTGACAGCTATTGGCTATTGCGACGCCAACGACAGCAATCACAGCGCTGTCGCGGCCATGCTCAGCTCACCAACGGCGTCTGCGAGGCGAACGGCGTCTACACGCCTCGCAGACGCCCGTACCTGTTGCCACGTTGCAACAATGCCAAATCATACAAAATCAGCAGTAAGCTTATGGGCAAGTATCTACTCTGCCGAATGGCAAGGTCGCAGCCAATTCTCGCGATATCAACGTCAACAGCGCCAGTTGCCAGCTTTTCCACCACCTCAAGGCTCAACCGCTCTAGCAAGTGCCGTTGCAGAGTCTGCAAAGCCTTCACCAGCCCCAGCCTCGTCCTTCAGGCAGTTATGGGTAACGTTCATCTTTCAGCGCTTGGGTGGTCGTCACCCCAGCAACATACGAAAAAACGATGCGGACTGCCCGGCCCAGCTCGTACGTGGCTATCACGAGCTTCAATCTCAGACCGTCACGTCGCCGAGCACGCCTTTTGGAGTCGACGACAGCTTCAGACGTCGCGGTCTCTATAAATAGACACTCTCTCTGTCGCATCGTTCCTGAAACGCCTCGTCCATGGCCTCCGGCGCGGAAATCCGGCTGGTCCGTCGGTACCTAGTATGCTGTACGATATATGTAGTAGCAATCAGTTGGGATCAAATGACACGACCAATACGGCCAATATGTTCGACACTGATCGATAGTTGGCAGTGATGCCTCTAGGTCTTTGAGAGATGACAGCGTTTCCTCATTCCCATAGGGTGCTTCTGATGTGAAATACCTTGATGGGGTGCCGGTCCCGAATCCGAACTCGACTGCCTGCTTCGGCACATTCTTGGGCCCTCTTATTTTCAATCTGAGTCCTGAGTCTGTGCGCGTCCAAGACAGAGCTCCGAGACTTGAGTCTCCCATCGGTTGGAGTGAAGGTCCGATGCTTTCGTCATCCGTGACCAACCAAAAAGTTTGATCAGTGAGAGCGCTCCAGTTGGTCACACGAGACATCACGATGGATGATGGTGTGACAGGCCTAGATATAAATACTCTCATCGAGTGAAGAGGAAGCCGTCCCTATTTCACGTTGGGTGATCGAAGCAGCAAAGAACGAAGCTCCCGTCTAGAAAAGGCAACGGTCAGGTGGAAAGCCATTGATTGTCGCGGGAGGACGAGCTCAGAAGCCTCAAAGACGCCAAACAGCCACATCGCCGAATTCCGGGGGGTATCAGGTCAGATAAGTGGCAGCTCGAGGTGTATAACTTGCAATTGCGCGTCGCTTACTATCTTGGTACACAGTAGTGGTTGGTGAGATTAGTTCGTCACGTGTAATTAGCGACGGCTCTGTCATGGTTCACCTGACAAGACCTACAGGAATGTCCTCTGCAGCGATCAGGTCGTTCCCGGTGTGGGATGGACTCGGCGCATGTGTTTGTGCTTCAGACATTGTCTCAAAAAGTCATAGTACTCTGAATGAAGATGTAAGCAAGCTGTTGCCAAAACGAGCGGGACCGAGGCAAGTATAAATACCTGTAACCAGGCATGTCATATGATAAGTTGGTGGAGTTTCGAAGATGCCAAGACGACATCTCACCACAATCAGAAAAAGACATAAAATTCGGACACCTGCCTTGCCATGTTGTAGATAAACCACGTTTCAGAGATACATAGCACTTCTATGAAGTAGACGTCGCCGGGGCGATTTCTTGCCATAATGGGAAACCCCGATCTAGGTGGTCTACGTATCAGTGAGACCGTCCAGCTCATACGGGAATATGTACAAGTTCTACCTAGGCGCTTATTCGTGGGTGTCCTTTTCAAGAGGTTACACCCACGAGTATTACCTAGGTGGTTGGGAGAAACTCAGAAACAGCGACAATCAGGTCTACGGAGTAGGTACCCGGTACATAAGACCAGGTACAAACCAATCAAAAGGTGTGGTGGATGGCGCTGACGCCGGATATCACACAGACAATTGTTGTACACCGAGATGCGGGATGGTTTCTAGGGGAGGACTGGCTTGTATTTAGTAGAACCCTTACCCGGGGATTAGCCCTGCACACCCTAGTATGCCCAAAACCGGGACGCAGGGGTGTTAAATACACAACAACAACAACAACAACAACACCAATCAAAAGGTGGGGTGAAGCGCTGTTGCCCACACACCCATCGGCATCAGCACCCTTCGGATAACGTCAAGAAACTGCGATCGTGGGGAACAATGAGAGTATTCGCGGGAAGCTCAGAAGTAATATCAAAACATGGTGACGGAGTTGATACAAGAGTATATAGTTTCAAGAGAAATCAATCGTTGCTGGTGATATGACGGCAAGGTGATGTTGATGAGGTTGATTGAAAGAGTATTGAGTCCAAGAGTAAGAAAGAACCTCTCCTCGATCGCGTCAAGGGGTAGGGGCAGTGACCGTATCAACGGCTCCACTTTAACGGCTAACAAAGCAAAAGAAATCTTCGGAGATTGTCGTTCGGCGTACTTACGTTTGATGCATCATGCAAGCCTTGTCGCTGATTATCTGCAGCTTCTTCGTCATGTGCGAGGTGCATTTGCTGACCAACGACTGCGCGGATTTGCAGGTATAACGTCTTCTCTGCGCAGTAACCAGCCAATAAGTTTGAGAGCGCTCCCGTTGGTTGGTCCGCGTGACATCACGATGGAATGGTGTGACCGGCCTAGATACCCTCGTCGAGCGAGGAGAAACCCGTCACTACTTCACGTTGAGTGATTGAAGCCGGTAAAGAATGAAATTCCGGTTAGACAAAGCAATGATCAGGTGAAGAGCCATTTATTGTCGCGGGACGACGTGCTAGGTAAGCAACGCCAAACAGCCACATTGCCAGAATTCCCTGGGGTATCAGATCCGATAAGCGACAACTACACAATTGTGCCACGCCTACTTTTCCGGTTCACGGTTGAGCTAAAGTAATAGCAAGGATTGTGATTAGCGTCAGCTCTGTGATGGTTCACACTGCACAAACAAGGTAGCAACAATGAGGGAAATTGTTTACAGCATGCTTTCTCAGCGCTATGAAAGATAAGAATTCATTCAGCGTCATGGACCAATACAGCTATTTAAATGCGGAATCACTCTGGCTTGCGTCCGTACACAACCTGCACCATCATATAGCTATGAACCTTGGGGTTTCGGATCGCCTTACGAAGGGTTGTGAGCCACACGTGGTACTCGTCTTCTGGCTTTTGGACACTTTGCCAAATCATTTGGGTGTAACCTGATTACCGAGGGTAAGCATTGTTTACTCTTTCACGGATATGAGTATAGAAAAGAGGGGATCCCATACCTTGAAGGTCATTCTCCATAGCCTCTCGGGCAAAACGCCCGACTTCGGCAAATTTCCGATCTTTCGCCCAGGGACCAAAGGGAATCTAGTGACGAGTTAATTCCTTCATTCAACGTCCATATTGCAATCGGATGGCAGCACATACTTTATATCGAACAACCCTTTTGTCGATGAAGCCAGCATCGTCAACAGCTTGTGGTAATATTTCTTTCACGAACAGGGGACGATCCAGGATTTCGCTGGCCTTTCGGAATAGCTCTCCATACGAGGCAAGAACAGGCTCCAGTTCGGTCGTCCCGTCGTCGCTGCGAAACTCAGGTTCGTACTCTAGAGACTCTACCCATCCTCCTGGCGCACAACATCTGTAGGCTTCTTTGAAGAAGGCTGTCCAGTCTTGAATGCCACCCACGATATAGCGCATGTGGATGTAGTCAAAATGATTGGCGTTCCAAGTCCACTCGAGCGCCGCGTCGTCGATTTCGAAGCAAAGGTTTGGTGGAACCCACTGCGGTTGACAAGGAGAAAGATCTGTGCCA